>JACEGR010001417.1:0-169531 GCA_014170235.1 Listronotus bonariensis
TGCATATCTGCATCCTTACCTAAAAGGCAAAATAGAAATATTCAGTAACTAAAATATTTTAGACATAAAACACACGTTTTATTTTAACTCCAAAAATAAACGGAGTTTAATTAAAGGATTTAAAATAAAAGGTGTCACACAAGTAACACTTCAACGAATTTCCTATTTATTCTAACAGACAAAATTATAACCTAAATGAATTCCAACAGGAGAAGAGATATTTATTTGTTACACAAAACGCTTTGAAATATTTACCCGAGGCCATGCTAATTGTTACAGTAACATGGCTTGGGTCTCTACAGAATGGAATTCATACACACACAGAAATGTTTTGAGGCCTCGGCTTTGTAACGAATATGGTACAACTTTGACTCACTAATTAGCTTGTGTCAGTCTGAAGTTTATTTTATATTATACTGTATTTTATAAGGGAAAGTAAAAAAGACAGAACATAATTAAATTATTATATTGTGCATCAAATAATAGTCCGGAAGGTACGAACGTCGGGAAAAAGAGAAGAATTTTGGGTTGGCTGATTTTTAAATATGTTTTTCTCCCTCCTCTTTCGGGTAGATGCTCGGCTGTCTGGCTGGCGGTATTGGCTGCACCCAGGTGTGATCTTAAAATTTAGAGCTGTCACTGATATATCAAAAATGCAAACCTTGGTCCTATATTACCGTTCCAAGTTTTATTAAAATATACCGAAAGGTTTAGAAGATAGAAGGGGGAAGATTGTATAATTAGCAATTGATAAAAGTATCTGACCAGAAAAAACTATGTTTGGTAAACCTATAAGAATAATGCAAGCATAAGAAAAACAAGATTTTTTTAGCTGTATAAAGACTACTTCATTATTTACAGTCCACTCATAGTCTGTTGTTTTCAGTAAGTCGATGTAATGCAATATAGGAAAACTCATGTATAAAGCGTATATAATAGTTTGTACCTATTACATACGCCCAGAAACCTTTTGGTTTTATGCTTTCTTTTGGTTTTGGCCAGTTTCAAATGGATTCTGTTTCCTTTGATTGGTTTTTATCCATTTTCTGTGATTATATGCCCCAGGTATTTCACTTCATTACAAATTCCCAGAAACCTTCTAGTTTTATGCTTTTTTTTGTGTTTTGGCCAGTTTAAATGGATTCTTTTCCTTTGGATTGGTTTTTTACCCATCTTCTGTGATTATATGCCCCAGGTATTTCACTGTCATTCTAGGAAAGGTAACATTTCTTCGAACTAAGGTGCAGTTAGGGCGGATCTAAGCTTCTGAAAAACTCCTCAACATATTTTAGGTGGTCGTCAAATGTCCTTTCGAGAAATATAAATGCCATTTAGGTATGCTAAGCATGTTTTTTAAGTTAGTCCTCTTAATGTCAACTTCATTAAAGTTTAAAGGTAACAGGAGCTTTGCATAGACCCAGTGGCATAACATTTAATTGTTATAGTCCGGTCCTGCTCAAGAAAGCATATTTTTCCTTGTTGTCTTGATAAATCCAATAACCACTTTATGGGTCTAATGTCGAAAACCATTTTGACCCTTCAGCGTATTGTAGAGTATCATCAATTCCTGTTAGTGAAACTGCCCTTTGTGACGTCATTAGGTCTTCTGAAATTAACACAAAATCTGGTGGAACCATTTTTTTTTAACTAGAACTACTAGAGATGCCAGAGAAACCTATTTAGTTTACCAGACAAAATTATGACCAAGACAAATTCCAACAGGAAAAGAGAACTTTTATTTGTTAGACAAAATGCTTTAAAATATTTACCCTGGGACATGCTAATTATTACAGTTACATAGCGAGTCTCTATCGAATATAATTTATGGACACACAAAAATGTTTTGAGGCCTCAGCTTTGTAACAAATATGATACAACTTTGACTCACTAATTAGCTTGTATCAATGTAAAGTTTATTTTATATCTACTGTAATTTATAAAAAAGTAAAAAAAATCTATAATTAAATTAAAATATTGTGCATAAATTTAATACAATCATAAATATGTATGATATTACTATAAAAAATAATACAATTTAGTAGTCCATATGCAAACCTTGCTAGGTTATTTTTTTTTTTAAAGAAATATTTGAGAGTTAGAGCCCACAATATTTTTTTTACTGTGTTGTGAATATAGGTAAAATGCAGAATTGCACAGGGCTTGTTTAACTGTATAAAGACTTTTTTACAGTCCACTAATAGTATTAGTTGTTCTCAGTAAATCGATGATATGATCTAATATGATGTTGCAGTATAGGAAGCCCATTTATAAAGCGTCTGAAATAGGTACAAATTTCCAGAAACCTTTAGCTTAATGCTTGTTTTCTGGTATAGGCCAGGTTCTGAATAGCTTTAGTTTCTATCTGGATGGGTTTTTACCTATCTTCTGTAATTACATGCCCAGGAATATTTTCCTCTTGGAAAAGGTGGCATTTCTTCGAACTAAGGTTTAGCAGGGCAGATCTACTACAAAACCTCTTCAACATTCTTTAAGTGATTATCAAATATCATTTAAGATTTACCGTCATCTAGATAGGTATATCAATCATGTTTTTTTTAGTTAGCTCCTAATGACAACTTTACTAAACATTTAAAAGAGCACGGGGCTTTTCGAAATGGCATAACATTTAATTGTCATAGTCCGGTGCCAGTCAAAAAGTAGTTTTCTTACCCCCTTTTAGGTGAAATGTCAAAATCATTTTGACCTTTTGGTGAAAATACTGATGGTCTGCCACCCACTGGCTCTTAGATTATAACATATTTAAAATAATCTTGTCTGGCCTCGCCTTTAAGAAAAGCTACTCGTCAATTTTTGTTACATATAATTATTAAAGTAACCTATCGGATTTAATATAAGAAATTTAGAAAAATTATAGAGTGAATTTTAATTGTGTGTATAATTGTGTTATGTTTATCTTATAAATAAATCCTAAAACACACTTTTGTGTCAGAATTAAGCTGTTCATCCGCTTTCCTCACCGAAACAAACGCAAAAAGTTTAAATGGGAAAGGGCGTCAAATGATTATTTTAAGGGGTTCTTAGCCGGGGCTTACCCTTATACCTGTTTTAATTGTTTAAAATATCAAAATAAGAATGGAATAGAAATAGACCACAATCATGTATCTTTATGTTTTCGGGGTTGCTAAATCTGAATCCGTGGTCAAATTGACCCTATGAGGCTAAGATTAAGGTCATATCAAGATAAAATCATCAGAAGTTATCCTAAATGGACCAAAATCATGATATCCTGAGATTTTTCAGTTTAGCCGAAAACGATCTGAGCTGTTTTATTTTTAAAGGAACACCGGGTTACCGGGTATATTATTAATAATTTGAATGAAAAATAACATTAAGAGTATAATGACACTGCATGAAGTGTCATTAGATTCAAAATAATATTTTTTATTGAAATTATAAACGTTATAAACATAACGGGTGTCATATTAAAAATAAATAAATATACTAAGGTTGTTTTCGACCAATTCGAAAGAATTAAAAAATTTATGGGAGTGAGCCACCGTCTAGAGATCCACGGTATTTTGGGTGAATTTTCTTAAAAATACTAAACTGATTATAACTAAAGGCCCTTAAAAATAAAATTTGATGCCCTTTAGATAAGTTATCACATGACCCCCTTTCCATTTAAAAATTTTTGACGTTAGTGTTGATGTGGAAGAGAATAATTCTAAACAAGTAATTGTAACCCCAAAATATATCGACCTAAAATTGTAAATTGATGTGTTCCAAGATTTTTACAATAAAATATAAATAAGAAAATTAATTTAAATGCACTGTACATTGTGGACACTTAGGGTAAAATAGCATACCTAATAAATTTAATAGGCTTGATAAATATTGAAAAATCAAACCAATCTAAAAAATAAACAAAACAATCAGATCACACAATATGTGATAATTTTAAGGTTCAAATTTGCAAGTTAAACAAATTTTATATCAAAACGTTTATCATTAAACAAATCCACAGGGTCAAGAGTACTTGCGACACCAAAATAAACAATAAAAAAATTTATTATTTAAACAATGGGCGACCTAGGAAAAAATAAGTAAGAAACATACTTCAAATTTGGAAGTTAATTCATCTTCGACTTTGGATGTACAGGGTAGCGTCTTTTCGTTGACCTTGCAGGGTACAGCGAAACTAAAAGAAATACAACAAATCTAATTGCACAATCTCGATTTTAATTTTTGAAACAAATTGAATGGTTAAAGCAAACCATGGCTTAACTAAATTCGTTTTGGAGATACTGTTTTTCAAATTTTGTAAATTTAGCCAAGCTCTTGTAACTTGCTTGATATTAGAGATACAAAAAAATGTAAATAGAAAAGTTTTAGGAATTTTTACGTAGAATTCAGTGGCGTACCTACATTTTTTCCATTGACTTTTATTTCAAACTTATAACATAAAGTTGGGTTTTTAAACGGAACACCCTGTATATTTTATCACCAATATAAAGGGCTCCGTATCTAAGCTATTGAAAATACCACATTTGATATATCTATTTTTAATAGTTTCGGAAATATGGACATTATTAGAATTCATTTTTAATAAAACACCCTGTATATTATATAACCGTTGAAAAGATATTTCAAAGAAGTTTACCAGCATACCACATTTGATAAATTTATCTTTTATCGTTTTGGAAATATCATCATATAAATCCAAAACATAGTAGATATACGCATTAAGATTTGGACGCTCATATTTTAGAAACTGTTAGAGAAAATAATTTTAAATGTGGTAAATTTTTAAAGGTCTTTTTAATGGTGATAAAATAAACTGGGTGTTATATTTTAAAAATGCTATTTTAATATCGAATGTCGAACGATGGCTATATATCCTATTACAAATTAAATATTATATTAAATGTGGTATTTCTTATAACTTTTAGGAAGAACGATGGCTATATCTCCGATGACAAATTAAATATTATATTAAATATGGTATTTCTTATAACTTTAAGGAAGACCTTTCTATTAGTGATAAAATATACAGGGTGTTTCATTTAAAAAGCCCAATTTTATGTTATGACTTTAAAATAAAAGTCAATGAAAAAAAAATGGTACGCTACTGAATTCTACTTAAAAATCCCTACAACTTTCTTTTTATATTTTCTCTAATATCAAGCCTGTCACAAGTACCTGGCCAAATTAACAAAACTTTAAAAACACTTTGTATCTACAAAACGAATTAAGTTGGCTATGATTTGCTTTAACAATTGAATTTGTTTTAAAATTTGAAATCTAGATAGCGCAATTAGATTTGTTCTATCTCTTTTAGTTTTTGCTATTCTCAGCAATGTCAACGAAAAAGAGCCATAGGAGGTGCAAGTAAAATTGTATTTTATTTTATTTTTAATATAGTTATTATCTATTGTTTTAATTTAAAGTGATTTTGCTGTAAATTGTTTACTACCCCATTTAACTAACGTACCCCAGATGACGTTTTTACAACAATATTATTATTTTTACAAAATTAATCATACTTAATTAATAAACTTTAAAATGTGGAGAATCCTGCGTAAACAAAGTAATAATTGCATATCGTATTAATTACATTTTAATCTTTTAGGGAAGTTTCTCAGTTTTTTTGCCCAACTTTCCAGGCAATCTATTAAAGCGCTCTAAACTAGCTTATTGTTAAAAGTTTTCCATCCCCGGAATCGTGCTCCTTGACTCGTAGCCATCCCTCCTACGGCAATGTCGTATATCATTTTACATTTACAAAGTAAATCCTTTAACTTATAGTTCGCCGCGAAAGAAAAGACATTTCGAAAAAGTACAATAAATATTTTTGCATTGGGTTATGTAAATATTTGGCTTTAGATTATTATTAGATTAATTTAAAGAAACTAATTTAAGTAACGTATCTTTATTTAAAATGAGATTTTAAATATAACAAGTTGGTCCTAATTAAAGCCAATCTCAAATACTCGGTAATTCAAAAATCAATCAAGAAACTTAGGGCGGTGTTTTTACATAATAAAATAATAATATAGCCAGAGCCATTCCTGGGTTTTGTGTCACCCCGTGCAGAAAGAGAAAACGCCGCCCCCACAGGTTAAAAAAAAATTTTGAACAGCAAAAAATACAATACCAAAATACATCGATCTTATGCAATTTACCTTAGTCGAAAAGTTGATCGTTTGCAAGATACAGGGAGTCAAAGTTTTTATTTTATTTTAGGGAATCGAAATATACCAATGTTTTTGTCGTAAAATATAGAGGAAGCCACCTGCAGTCCTTTGCTTAGGTTCATAGTGTCATAACTTATTTTTGCCTAGCTATAATATAATTTTAGTGTAAAATATTTATTCTTCCATATTTTTTAATTAAAAAAGGTATACTTGATAGATATCGCAACGAGCAACCGTTTTTGAGATATATCAGATTAAACATTTTATTCCTTTCCAAATTTTTCCATTCCATTTATTTACGCTTTATCTAGGCTAGCTAGTATTGTCCAAAAGATCTGTACAAAATACTTTCACAAATTCTTAGGGCCAAAATACAACAATTTAATGCCATTTGCCTTTGTCAAAAGGTTGCTGGTTTGTAAGTTACATGGTGCCAAATTTTCAACTTATTTCTTTACTCGACACCCTGTATCTCGCAAATGCTTGAAGCGACATCTATTTAGTATATCTATTTTGCGCAGAAAATAGGGAAAAATAAAAATTATCTACTAGAATCCTAATATACCAAGACAAAAAAGTAATGACACTTTGAACAAAAGCAAACGACCGCAGGTGGCTCCCTCTACATTTAACAGTAACACTATGAGTAGATTTTGATTACTTACTATAATAAAACCCCGTATACCGAATTTTGTAAATAAAATTCCAATAATAAATAAAATATTTAAAAATAACTAAAATAAAATAAAAACTTTGACACCCTGTATCTTTCAAACGAAATACATTAGATTGTTGTATTTTGGCCCAAGGAGTCCATGGTATCATCTTGTGTACAGACCTTTGAAGCACAACCATGTATAATTATTTTTTATAATTTCATTGCTTTTGAGTAACAACCCGTATCACATTTTTAATGCTCTGTTTTAAATTGTTTGCTTAAGCCAAACCGTTATGACCCATATTTAAAGCATAGATCTACAAGAACTAAAAGAGGTACGAAGCTAGTGTTTTTTAGTGTATCGTTGGCCGATTTATAGTAGTAATAATAATAATTAACTAAAAAGCAGAAAAATAAACAGTAAAAAAAAATAAAACCTACTCTTTAAAATGGGTACGTAAATACCGGGGCGTAAAATAGTACTTTTACGCCCGCGGCTGAAAGTTGTTATTGCGGTTTATGTGCTAAAACCGATTGTCAAACATGATATTCAATGTGAAAGATAAACAAAATAAATTCAAAAATCAGAGCTTATGAGCTACCGTAGAGTGTAGTAGCTGTTACATTGGACAAACGGGAGGCTGAAACTGAAACATAACTATTTATGTTGTACTACTGAAATTAACATACAAACCATTCTCTGTAGACCGACAAGGCAGAAATCATGCTCCTAAGCATCTTAATGTTTTAAAATGATTGTCAGAAAATATTGAAATCTATAAACATAAAAACATATGTACATTTGCTTAACACACAGATTGACCTAGGAAATTACCTTGTAAAATTTTATAAATGGCAGCAATAAAAAGTTAGGCACAACTGTACCATATTGATCTTAAACTTTTTAAATTATATGTTTTCTATTAGGTATTACTGTTTAAATGTAGGTAAGTACTTTATACGTTTTCAGTACCCTTGAAGGTGTAGTTGTGCTACGAAATAGTTGTCACGGCTAAACATTCAATTAAAGTGACTAGGGCAAAGTATGTTTTTTTGTTTTATTTTATTAATTTAAATGTATTGTACACCGGTAGTACAAAATATTTTGTATTATGTGAAAGTACTGACTTTAGGTAAATTCTGGGGTCATAAAGTACTTTAGGAGCTTTAAAATAATGTGCCACAAGCGATCCCCTTTTTATTTAAAAATATTTGAAAATGGCGTCCATCTGTCACCTTGACATTTAGAAATGTCATTGGTATGTCAAAAATGCAGATCTTGGTCATACATTACCGTTCCCAGTTCAATGAAAATATTCCAACCGGTTCGTAGTCACAAAGAGGCGAGTGAATTTAGAACCTCACTGTAGACATGAAGATAAGTTTAAAAAAATGACAAAAAACTAGATTTTTTTATTTTTTACATTTTAGTGAGTTTATTTTTGTTTTTTGAAGTCGATTAATTTTTTTAACTGTTTATAATATGTCTAGTACTCTAGTACGTATGACTTGTCTAATAAATTCGTTGCATAAAAAATTGACAAAAAATAATTCATTTGCCGTGCACTTCTGTAATTTTATAAATATTGTAACTTTTTTGTAAATCTTATCAAAAAGAAAATCACTTACACAGATTCCCTAAGATTAAATTTTGCCTGTAATACCGTTTGCATCAAAAAGACCACCATAATGAGTTTCGGGAAGTTTTACAAGATAACGGCTTTTCATGTGAAAAACTTTATAAGTTTCTTTCTCTTTTGGTCCGACATCCTTTATGTAAGGTATTTTAACCATGTTGTTAGGTAAAAAGTACTTGTTTAATTAAAATTCAGTTCGTCCCGAAAGTATCCAAAGTAAACTTTCAAAAATTCATTTTGAGGATAGATTATTCATTTTTTAATTAAAGTTTTAAATCAGAAATGTCATTGTTAAATTACCTTTCAAGTTTATGACGTTATGTTGCTTAACTATTATTTTAAAAATTAAAACATTTAGAGAAACAAATAATAATAGAAAGTTTGAAGATTCCATAAAAAAATACATTATGTAAATTTTCTTTATCGTCATACATTATTTAAATGGCAAAGTTGGGCTAATTGTTAATTTTTAAATGTTTAAATGATTACAACTTAATAAATGTTAATTTTTAGAAAAATTGTAGACTCGTTAGATTAAAAGCCTTACAACTTAACTGGTAAAATAATTGCGGTTGAAAAACAATCTGACCAAAATTAAAGCTGACAATATCGAATTGTCGTAATCAGCATTTTAATCTAAACATGATTCTGCAAAAAAAATTCCACGAGAATAATGTTTAATACATTGGCGCCCATACGACTTCCTTTAAAGACAGTTAAATACATTTTCCTGCTTTTCTAAGTTATTTACAACCACACTCTCCTCAAAAGGTTTTGCTTGCCTAACAGGAACTTACCAATAAGGCTGTAACGAGTCATAGTGAATAACATAGAAGCGAAGCATCTACTTATTGGATAATCATCGTTCTCCAGCGGTAAGATATTAAGTCCTGAGGTGCACGTCCTATTAAAGTTGCATTTAGTAAATACAGACATAAATTTTAGACGAGTGCCTAGGCATGTTATAAAGCAGAAAGAAAAATTTCCTACTCTCTTGGTGTATATATACAAAGTATTCTTTTTCTTTCTAAAAAATAAAATGGCAAGACGTTTCTTTTAACAGCCTTTAAAGAAAGTAAAATTATTTATATAATACAGATTCAAAAATTTAAAGTAAAACCCCAAAAGTTTTGTATTAAATTTTTTTAACTTCGCATTACCGCTGTAGGGGTGGGGTCAATATATGGGAAAGACCCTGTACCAAGACAGTAAGGATTTTTCTCTTGTGCCTAATAGCTTACCTAACCACTTCGCTAAAATTAATGCTTGTTTTTACTAAATGCAGCTTCAGTAGGGCATTAGCGGCAGTATCTAATATTCTACCATTAGATAATGATGTTAATCTAATAAGTAGATGCTTCATTTTTATGTTATTCACCACCACTCGTTACGGCTTTTTAAATAAATTCCTGTTATGGTAAGTTTATATCTGACATTTATTGCGTGATATTTATGTCAGACATACGATTCATGGCTAATGTAAACGGTCAAAAATTTATGTCTGATAAAAATTTGTTATTGTTTACATTAGCTGGAATTATGTCTGTCTGACATAAATATCATGCAATAAATTTTAGATGTAAACTTAACATGAGCATTAGACAGGCAAAATCAGTCTGGAGAGTAAGTCGTGATGAATAAGATAGAGGAAAGGGCTGTTTGTTTAAACTTATCTTTTTATTGAGTAAAATACCTTATAGGTGGGGATTTTTTCTTATGCTTAATAACAACAATATTTAAGTAACATATTTAATATTATTTAATTTAAATAAAAGAAATCAGTCCCTACGACTACTACGTCAACGGTGTCAACGAATTTATTAGACAAGCCATAACTCCTAAAGTATTAAACATATCACAATAAAACATGGCATGGCAATCGTATGAGAAAAGAAGAGTTTTTGCATATTTTTTTTACTTTTCAGCCACTTCCGGATTAACAGGAAATGGCTGCAATTTTGAATTTTTAAATGAAACACCCTGTATGTTTCATCATTCCCAAATTGTTGAGACGACTCTATATTAAAATGTGATATTTTAAAAAGTTTTTAGACCTACTTGATTTTTTAGAGCCATTTTTAATATATTGCATCTAGGTGGCCATAATTGGACTTTAATTATTCTAGGGACTTCAGGTGATGTTAGAAAAATACTATTGCAAGATTTTAGTGACTAGTATAAAATATAGAAATAAAAATAAATGGGCAAATTTACATTTTGATGTCTTACCACTTTTTTATTGAAGTTTTAAATCAGTCTAACATTAAATTAGGAAATTTACTGCGTTATTTTCTTAACTAATATTTTAAGCTTTTAAAATTTCAGAGAGATTAAAAGCGTTACGAGCATTCTTAAAAATTAATAAACTTAAAACATTATTGTTTAATAATATCTAATTTACAAAAATGAGTAGACCTTGCAACGATTAAATTTACTAATAATGGATATATTTCTTTTATATAAAATTTTAAAAGGAATATTTTATTTTTACATATTAAATAAGGATTTAAAATGCAGAAAGCGTAAATACTATTTTTTAAACTTTTTAAAAATATTTAACTGCAAATTATGGTTTGGTAAAAAAGCTAGACCTAATGCATTGTTAATAAAATTACATCTCATGTTTTGGCGAAAAACATTTTTCTGATAAAAAATGTTTTGTGTTTTGAAACAGAGTTATTAATCAAAAAACAAATACTATTGGCTTAAAAATGAATAGTCACTTGTTTAGTGAAACAGTGTTTTTGGAATAAAAATATACCGGCATTTAGGCAAAACTAAATTTTATTTTCCATGAGATTGCTTAAATAATTGCAGGCGTAAGCCATCCAACCTAACTATCTGGCATAGTCACATATTAAATTTAATGTTTAATTAACAGCTAACATAAAGCCAAAATTTTATACTAGTATTCCGGCATAATTTTCTTTCTTTCACAAAGTTAGAAAAATAGAACAGTAAATCCACTGACTTGTCTTCTTTATTCTGCTTCCTCGAGTCAAATATACCATTTTATTGTAAGAGGGTTTAGAGTGGCAAGGTTTTCCAAAGTTTTGTGGCATTTCTAGAGTTATAGCAGAATAATTCAAGAAATCGCACGTTTTAAAGGCGACAAACTAGAATAAACGTAAATCGCGGCATAAGGTAGTTTAAATTCAGTTGAAAATTTCGCACCACCATTTTTGATCAATCTAATGTGTAATTTTAGTTGCGTCACCATGACATTCGAAATATTTATCGATTTTTTTCCTGAGTACCCTGGAAGAAATTATAGTGGAAATTTGTGACCTAATTATAAAATTTGGTTTTACGTCATGCTTGTCATTCATATACATAAATAAAGAAAATATTTATTCCTACCAAGTGCAGTATCTTAGATGTACCATAATATATAAAAATTACGATTTTATGTCCTTAAATGACATTTGTACAAAACTACAGTTAGTAAAATAATATCTAAGGACTGGAGTATCGGAAGTAATTAAAGAGCAAATGAAAGCTAGGTGTAAGTATAAAAAATAAAATGTACTTTTTTACCAATTGTAGTAAAATAAATTTAATATAATCCATAAAAATAAACCATAATAAACTCCAAAATTATATATGTTTGCAACCACTATTGCTTGAATTGCGAACTAGTTAGAAGGTTTTTTCTGAAGAACATGAAAAATGTATGGTATTTTGGGAGGATATGATGAAGAGGACCATGCTAATGACACATTTATCAAATAAAATTTTTTTACTGATGAATCCTTACTTTTCTTGTATGGTCATCACAACCATTCTATAGCTTATGATACTTGATAGGAAACAAGCACATCAGTATCCTCCTTAGAACACAAACCCCTCAAAAGGTCAACGTGTGGGTTTGCATTTTGGGTGATAATATCATTGGCCCCTTTTTTATTGACGGAAATTTAAATACCAACAAATACTTAAATCTTTTGAGAAATCACGTTATTTCAGCTGTTCAAGCACTATTAAAGAAATTTGAGATGGTTTTCCGGCTCATAATACCAGAAAAGTTCAACAATTTTTTAAAGGCACTTTTGCAAATCGTTATTCAGAGGAAGAGGTACCAAAGATAGCTGCCTATATCACCAGATCTGGCACCAAATGATTTTTTTTTTTAAGTCATGTTAACCAACAAATTTATAGGCATCGTCATGAACTTGCAAATGACTTAAATGAACTCCGCCAAAAAATTAGTCAGGTTCTTAAAGGCAAAACACCTGAAAACGAAAATTTAAAAAAACTGGTTGTATATTTACTTTGGCTCATTATATATGACATATGGCATTTAACATTATACAGAGTGTCCATTTGTAGTATAACGTGCAGCCTTAAAAAATGGGCTGTTTACATAATCTTAAAAAAAATAAAACCTTAATCTAATAATATATAATATTCTCTAATAAAGTACTACTTTAGAAGAGAAGCTGCTACTTTGAATCCAGTTCACGAACGCCTCCAATTTCAAACTATAATCTGCCACTGTTTGCACGATCGCGTTCCTATTGATACATTTTTATTTCGTGGGTAAACACAATTTCAAGCCCTGTTTGCCTCCGACAAAGGCCGGCTTATATTAGATTGCAGCTTCGAAAATTTTGTTTGATGTGCAACTCTGGGTTTTATTGTGTTTAATATATCGCCTTTGCGCTTTTTAATGCTACTTTTCCACGCTGCAATAGGCTGTAAGCTTAAGGATCGTAAGGAAACATATTAATTGATAAAATATTTAAAATTTGAACAATGAAAGATATTACCTATTTTAAGGAAAAATACCACTTTCTAATCAATTTTAAAAAACCACTTTTGAAGTTACTCTTGAAAAAAATGCTATTTTTTAGAATTGACTTTTAAACAGGCAAAATAAAAATTATTAAAAAAGTTTTTAGCGCAGTGTCTGCAAAAAATCCGTACAAAATATTATACCATATTCCTTGGCCCAAAGTATACCATTTTTATTTAAAAAAAAGAGTAGAAAATATAGCAAGGCAAAAAAATGACTACCATTCTAAACATAAACAAAGGACTAATGAGGACTTCCTCTACATTTTACAACCAAAACGTAAAAATATCTTAAAAATTCCATTATTTAAGACCCCTAAAAAACTAAATTAAAATAAAAATTTTGTTTCTTTATCTCGCAAATAATAAATTTGTTGTCTACGGTAAAAACGTACGACCATTGTATATTGACCCAAAGAGTTTGTCACGGTAGTATATACATACCTATTAAATACAATCGGTAAAACTTCGTATTGTGTGTTGTAACAATAGTACTTATCAGTTGAACAACAGTAATACATTAGGCCAAATCATATATTAGCTACACAGCGACATGTAGGCCATTGGTAAAGTAACAAATAATAGCCCTTTATATTTTATTATGATGCAGTGCAAAAAGAACTAAATACCACTGCACACAAATACTGGGGATTCTGATTAAACTAAAAATCAACAAACAGGAATTGTTAAAAATATTAGCTACTGCGAGAAAATTATCAAGCAGGAAGAAAAAGAAAATCATGTCTTTTTAAATTGTGCCAAAATCTAAAAAATGGTAAGTCATAAACACGTCAATTAAGAACTGTTTTTAAATAATATTCCATAGTTTTTAAAGCGGTATTTTCAAAAAGCTTAATGATTTTTTATTTTGATTATTTTTTAGATAATAAAACCTGTTTTCTAATTATTAAAAAAAAAACATATTGTAATTTCTTAAATTGTGTTAAAAATATGTAAATCATAAAAACAACTATTAGTTTTTAGGATTAAAAAATTATTATACATTATAACGCACTTTTTAAAATGGTTTTTTAAAAGAAACCTAATGGTTTTTTCATCGGTTTTTGAGACGGAAAAGTTTTTTTTTATTTTAATTTTTTATAACATACTCAAAATTGTAAATCCTAGACTAAACGAAATTCTTTTCTTATATTCTGTAAATTTTTTAAATATTGAAATTAAAGGGTTGCAAATTAAGTTAACGATAAAGGAAAGATAAACCTCCGGACACAATATACCCGGCCATGGCCGAAAAAATACATTGCCTAGCAAATGCCTTTTACCTACAGGAATATATTGCATTAGGGAGAAGGTAACAAGATTATATTACAATTATACAATATATTTTTATCCAATCGGACAAAAACATATTTTCCTAAATTATAAAAATCAAAAAGGCATACAAATAACTATAGGTATTTCTTTTAGACGCGCTACTTACATTTTTAATAGTAAGAAGACGACGCAAAAAAGCATATTTTATGTTACAAAAATATCGTCGTTTTTGGTACGGTAATTGTTGCAACTCGAATGTTGCCATAGTACCAATGATATATGGACGTCTATTAGATATATATATATATATAGTATATATATATAATATATATATATATATATATATATATATATATATATATATATATATATATATATATATATATATATATATATATATATATATATATATATATCTAACTCGCTCGAGTAACTTTTTTCTATCCCTTTTGATAGCCACCCGCACTATATTGAGTTTTTAAGCTTATATGTATATATAATATATTTAAACCGATATTTTTTATGTGCCAAACATCTTCGTAAAGTTGAATCTCCGTGTATAATATGGGTTTTATTAAAAAAAAACATTTTTACTACAAAATATTTTATTTTAAGAATGTCGTTAACCTTAATTTTCTTTAGAAACAATAACGAATAGGAAAAGAATATTTTACTTTTTAGCCTGTTCAATCAGGTAGTTTTAAAAATATAGTTTTCGGATTTTTTATTTTTAAAGTAATATATTAGCGATTTTGGACCACAAGGTATATCTTTTGGCGATTATTAATATAGCTTTTCGAAGTTAGATAACGCAATTTTTTTATTAAGATTGTCTTTTTTAAAAAGTTTACAGGTATAGTTAAATCCATCTGTGGAAAGACTGTATATAAATACCCTACCTGCATTTTTTTAAATAATTCTTTATTTTATGTAATAAAAATGGCGTATTCAGTTGATGTGGTCGTGTTCGCGCAGAAACAAAAGTGTACGCCACCAACTACAAGCGGCTTGAAGCTTGAATGAGCCACCACAAACGCCAAGTCTGCGACGTGTCTATTAAAATTGCATGAAAAGATTAGTCACCAGAGTGTGGCGGCCACCGGTAGCGACCACAAGTCACTGTGTTTGCGACAAGCCATAGGTTTTTTCTTATTTTTTGGTAAAAATCACATTCTTAAATTTTTCGCATTTGTTTAAAAACACCCATACGATTTTTTTTTATTTTTTTTATTAAGACATGTAAAGAAAAGTAAATAGCCGACTTTATTTTTTCTTTTATTTAATATTTTTATTTTTAGGGATTTTATTAATTTTTTAAAGTTGGTAATTTTTTTTTAAGTGTTTATTACATGTTAAAATAATAAAAGCATTACATCTTGCAAATATTCCGAATTTAAATGTTGTTTATTATTTTTTAATTAAAAGAAAATCTACAAATAATGTTCCTTTAATTTCTATTTTTTTTGGGCACTTTATAATGTATCTATTTCTAGTAAACATAAGTTATTGTTGACTAATACGGTTGATGCAGTGATTTATATAAAGAATTATATTTTATAAAATTCGACGGAAATACCGAAAATATCTCAATGTTTACGTGCATTTCCAATATCTATAATGTAATTTATTTTTAAAAAGTGATGCGTCATTTTGATTTTCTTGACACATCGAACATTGTTTCCATGTTTCATACAGCAAGACTTTTTCCTAGAAACGTTTTACTAAATAATTGATTTAACCAAAGTGCACCTAACCGCACTACCTAAACTTTTAAAATAATTCTGTGAAACTTTGACATGTAGGTACATGGAAAATGTTGTCCATAAGATGAAACAGTTTTTATTTGTATAAATATTAAAAAGTTTTATACATTAGTCACGGTCTTATATTATTATTTTTTTAATTTTCGGGATAATATACAGTGTGTCCAAGATAAGGACCCTAAGCATGGGAATCTCAGTACCTATTGGAGATACAGCTTAGGTTAAATTAGAAAAAGTTGTTTCTTAAAGCTTATTTTACATGCCGTTTAATTTTTTATGGCCTGCTGAGATATTTGGCAAAAACGAAAATTTCACTATATCGATTTTATTTTTTTCTGACTTTATTTGAATAGATACAAAAAACGAATAACACATTTTCATTGGCACTTTTTAGCTACTACATGATGGTACTTTTAGATTTTATATCCGACGTTTCGTTTTGAAGAAACCATCATCAACCTTATTTTTTATATGGCTCGAAAAAAAGTACACCCTTTATCTGATCCCATTTTTTATTACAAATTTAACGATGTATCACATGTCATATTTTAATTTTTAGTTAGAAAAAAATTGCATTTTTTCTATTTTTTAAAGTTATTTTTAAGTAGGCCTTGCAAACAAATGCTTGGACGTTAATTCCTGTTACCGTATCTGTAACATAATTTAATATCATTATAAAATAGTATTTGTCCTTATTACCTTGCTTGTTGAGTTGTTGTTTTAAGAGCAATTGTTCTTATTATTACTGTTGTCTCTATTATTGCTTATTGTTGAATAACTAATATCTTATTGTATTATTACGGTCGAATATGCAGGATGATCATTATAGCCATGAAGATAGGTCTGACATGCTAACATGCTACATTTTGTACTGCAAAAATAAATGAAGGTATCATTTCTGCAGTTAATGAATTATGGTAAATAAATGGACCTGGTATTTTAGTTCCTAAAATTCCACACCACATATTAAACCCAAAATGTTCTTGATGTTTCGATATTTTTACGCGGATTTTGTTGAGCCTAGTAATGCGTATTGCGTAAAAAGACAACAGTAACAATAAAAACAATTGCTCTAAGAACAACAACTTGACAAACAGGGTAATAATGGCAAATATTATTTTATAATGATATTAAATTATGTTGCAGATACGGTAACAGGTATTAACGTCAAAGCATTTGTTTGCAAGGCCTACTTAAAAATAACTTTAAAAAAAATAGAAAAACGCAATTTTTCTTTAACTAAAAATTAAATTATTTCATGTGATACATCGTTGAATTTGTAATAAAAAAGGAGATCAGATACAGGGTGTACTTTTTTTCGAGCCATATAAAAAAATAAAGTTGATGATGGTTTCTTGAAAACGAAACGTCGGGTATAAAATCTAAAAGTCCCATCATGTAGTAGCTGAAAAGTGCAAATGAAAAAGTGTTATTCGTTTTTTATATCTCTTCAAATAAAGTCAGAAAAAAATAAAATCGATATAGTCAAATTTTCGGTTTTGCCAAATATCTCAGCAGGCCATGAAAATTTTTCAAATTTTTAAACGACATGTAAATAAGCTTTAAAAAACACAACTTTTTCCTAATTTAACCTAAGCTGTATCTCCAATAGGTACTGAGATTCCCATGCTTAGGATCCTTATCTTGGACACACTGTATATGATACACTTTTTAATTATTTTAATTAAAAACTTCTTTAAAGCAGTTAAAACCAACTGAGTTTTAAACAAATTTAATTAATTTAGAAACAAATTTGTTTTAACTGGATTTATATTTTCCCATCCAACCGATAACTTTAAGCTTGTTGCAAGAATATTTAATATACCTAATAATATACAATTTTAAATGCTTTTTATAAAATTTAGTGGAAAAATATTTTGATTGTATAAAAGTTTGTTGCCTGGCAATTTCGTACAAATATTTACTTTACATTACAAGGCAACAGGCGAGTGGTTTTGCAAAAAAATCATCACGAAATTACCAGAAATCAACAAACTTCAATAAAACAAGAAAAATATTTTGCCTGCAAATTTCTTTTCCAATGGTATTTGACTAGACTATTTTATAAGAATATCAAGCCAGTCTTCAATTTTTAATTTGCAAATAAATCAACAATAGTTTGGTACCTTTTTTACTTT
Source organism: Listronotus bonariensis (assembly GCA_014170235.1). Classification (NCBI taxonomy): domain Eukaryota; kingdom Metazoa; phylum Arthropoda; class Insecta; order Coleoptera; family Curculionidae; genus Listronotus; species Listronotus bonariensis. Next base: position 18,421 of record JACEGR010001417.1, read on the forward strand.
AACCCAACTAAGTTTTGTCGCTGAAATAACATCAAGTTGGTTTTATCAAGGTAGGGAGCAGGTTAAAGTTTTGTCGTATACAGGGTGCTCAGTAACTCAACCGACAAACTGTAAGGGTTTTTTTTGTAAAAAGAAATTTTTTGTCCATTTGTCCCCTTGTTAACCCCATCCGTGGACAGTCTGTATATTAAAGCTGCCGAAAATGGTAAATCATTTGTTATTACCGGCGGTTTTTCCTTTTTTTTATATATATATTTTATTTTATTTTATTGGTGGATGCCGCGGTTCGACGGTTTTGTTCATAAAAACTATTGAAAACCACCGAATAGTAGGTCAACTTAACCCTACTTGAATTATTATTTGTTTTATTGTTTAATATTATGTTTATTATTAATTAACAAACAAAAATAAAACTGAAAGACACGTTCTGGTTAGATTGGCCGAACCGTTCTAAATAGAGCAAATTTATGCCACATTTCAAACGCTTGTAAGTGTAAAACGGTGTATCCGATTTTTTAAAATAAAACAGTGTTGAGTAGAGAATCAAAGAGCTATAATTGCAAATATGAATTAAGAGAAAAAACAATATAAAAACACGTGTACAACACAAAAGTTTATAATACTCTGACACTTGATAAAAGTATATTATCATAAATGTAAATTTTTTAATTGGATATAAAAAAATATATTTCAACATAATATGTCCTAATGGTCTTAGTTAAAAATTTTAAAAATTTTTTTTACTATACCTTTTATACCAATTAAGATATTTTTAAACAAATTGAAAGACATCTTCTTTGGGTAAGAAGACATTTCTTAACCTAACCAGAACTAACCAGAAAAAAATAATTTTTGCCAGTATCGTCCATAAGGGGTTTAGGATAAATATTTTTAGGAAAAAATGGTACTCTAATAAAAAAATTTAATAAAAATATTTTTAAAATTTCCGTTTAGTTTAAAACAAATTTGATCTCTTGACTTTTTTTATTTGATTAACGGTTTTTGCATAAAAAATAAAAACCATTTTTGGCATGGCCCTTTCATAATGTAATAATAAATTCTACAGTAAAAAATAACCTTTGTTATTTATTCTTTAATTAGATAGGGATTTGACCATGCCAAGAAATGGTTTCTATTTATTTACGCGAAAACCGTACATCAAAAAAAAGTAAAAAGATTCAATTTGTTCCAAACTAAACGGAAACACATAAAAAGGTTTTTATTTTAAAAAATGCAATAGCGTTTCATTTTTTCTTAAAAAATATTTACCCTAAACCCTTTTGGATGACACTGGTAAAAAAATATGTTTTCTTTGTCTTCTGATGCTTTCAATTTTTTTTAAATGTTTTAATTAGTATAAAAGTATTGATTAAAATAGGATACTTTTTTATTTTTTTAACACTCCGTAGTTTTAAAACTTAAACGTTTAGGATTATGTTAATATGGCGTTTTTCTTATTTTTATTGTATAATCCCCTCGTGAAGTTTGTCGGTTAAGTTATAGGACTCCCTGTATAATATCATAAGAAAAGAAAGTTTTGCTGGCACAATATTTTGTGTTTTATTTGTTTTCTGGAAGATTAAATTTAAACAAAATATTGCATTAAAATGATTTCAACCGAGTGCCAATGAACCTTTGTTTATAGATTGAAAGCTTTGTATTGTAAGTAACTTAATATTGAATATTTCATTATTTTATTTCTTTTAAAGCAATAATAACTTTTATTATATTATTGAAGAGCAGAATAGTTCTTCATAATGTATAAAAGTTTTAATTTTCTTAAAATGTTAAATAAACTTTTAAATTTTATTCTGGAGAAAAGCCAAATAATATTTTGTTTACAATATTTTGATTGTATAAAAGTGTGTTGCTTGGCAATTTCGTGAATGACATTTACAATAATGCCATGAGCCTTTAGGTGAGTGGTATTAATTAAATGTCATAAACAAAATTACCAAATGCAACAAACATGAATAAAACAAGAGAAATATTTTGCCTAAAACGTTATGCCCGAATGATATTCGACAAGACAATTTTACGAGAATTATAAGTAAGTCTCTAACCTTTAATTTGCATAAAAATTAACAATAGTTTTTACCTATTTTTATTTTAACCCTAACTAAATTTTATCGCATGAAATATGAGAGAACATTTTGCCAGCAAAATATTTTGATTATATAAAAGGTTGGTGCTTTTAAATTTTGTCAATGACATTTACAATAATACTAGTAAGTATTTTATAAATGTCATAAAAATTACGAAAAAGCAACACACTTGAATAAGACAAAGAAATATTTTGCCTGAAAAACTTTCCTCAAGTGATATTCGATAAGGCTATTTCACGAAGAATTACAAGTAAGTGTTTAACCTTTAATTTACATATAAAATCAACAATAGTTTTTTTTATTTTTATTATACTTTAACCCAAGTTTTATCATGTTGGTTTTATCAAGGTGGGAGCAGGTAAAAGTTTTGTCAGTAGAAAACAGAGGGTTGCTATAACATTTTGCCAGTGTAAAACACTCTAGTAATACGGTTAGTAAAAAACAGACATTTTGTACTTTAAATATTAATCATAATATACCAAACGGTTTATATTTTAGAAGGTTATCAATGTACAAAAATGTTTAAATTGTGACGAAACAAAAATGTGTAATTAATATTACTAGTTATTCTTAGCTGAAAACGCGATGTTTCAAATGGTGTCTATCTCCAACCGTTTTAAAGTGATTTTAGTTATCACTTGGGAACAGTTGGAAATAGACATCATTCGAAAATATCGTGTATCAGTTCAAAATAAAACACAATAAAAGATTAAGAAATTAGTATTATTAAAAGCATATCATTGTCTACAACCTTTAAAAACTTATAGGTCATACATATGACAGTTGGTATTTCTGAGTCAGCTATTTAAATAATATCTTAGAGTTTTTAAGATGGTAAATACCAACAATTTTCTAGTAGCTTTTAATTTTGGGGCAAATAAATCCCGTTTTCTTTTCTTAAATTGTCAAGAAATAAAATGATGTAAGTCATAAGATAACCATTAGTCAGTCTTTCTAGGACTTTTTAGTGTTTATCAAACAACGGTTTTACTTAAGTTCGCACCACATGGAAAACTTTTTAATTATTAATTTTACAAAAAAATTTATTCTTTTTCAATAGTTGCATGGTCTAAAACCTAAAATGCAATCATCAAATAATATTTTTTGCAATGTTATACAAGGTGTGTATGAAAATATGAATTTTATACAAGAGGAAAATGGGTACCTTTATTTTTCATAATATCAAAATTTTTATAAAGAAAAGTTGTTTAGTATCAAAAATACTTTTTAAATATACAAATTGGTTTGTTTTAGAAAAAAAACTGCGATAACAAGCATTTCTGTGATTTTTCGATGTTTTTATATTTCCTAAACTTTCCTTTCACTTTACATTTTGAAAAAAGTATAGACTTAAACAAAATTTTCTTTTGAACGTTATTACCTAAAACAATAAAATAAAAAATTGTTTTACAAAAACAGAAGTTTATATATTAAAATGGCATTTTTAATCCTAAAGATCTTTTCTTTAAAAAAATGTTTAGATATTATGAAATTTAAAGATACTTTCTTACTTAAGCAAAATTTATATTTTTGACGTACCTCGTATACCACTGCAAAAACGAAATATATAATAATTGAATTTTAGGTTTTAGACCATACAAAACTCTTTAGAAAGAATAACTTTTTATCGTAAAAGTAATAATAAAAAAGTTTTCCATATGCTTTTAACTTAAGTAGACACGCTGATGTAACATACCACATTTTCAGAATATTTAATAAAAATAAAACTCGTTAACCATTTACTTTCATTCGCTCAATAAACCATAATAATATAATTTCCTAAATTATAAGAAAACAAAAAATGTTGGTCATAAAGATAAAAATTAGGCTTTCTAATGACTATCAAATAATATTTTTGAATATTTTTGAATTATTTTATGTATCTAATGTCTTTTGGATTTTTTTATTTTGTTAAAACACTTATAAAAGATCTTTATATCCCGTCTTATTAATGATCCTTTACTTACTCAAAGACTTCCTTCTCTTGCCCATCGTCGAGCTGTGGGAGATCTATCGCTCTTCTATAGATACTTTTACGTCCTCTGCTCCGACGAATTATCCAGTATAGTCCCTCCTCTTGCAGTTCCTAACAGAGAAACTCGTGGTGCCGCACGTATGCATCCCTATACGGTCCAATTGGACAGGCCCCGAACTTCCCATTTCGTTCGTTCTTTTATCCCTAGAATTTCTAGACTGTGGAACCTACTGCCACCGGAGGTCTTTTCCTTCCCCAAATCTTCAAGTTTTAAAGTCAGGTGTTAACAAAGTTCCTCTTACTTTGCTTAAGACACCCACGGTCACGTTAGTATTTAGGCTTTCAGCCTTCGTGGATTGTCAGAGATAAAAAAAGAATAAATACGTTGTATGGTTTTGACATTTTTTTAATGTAAAGAAAACTCACAAATATGGTACTATTCATTTTTTTCAATGACCCTGTATATATTGATAATTTGTCTATTTTTTAGTAAACATAAGTTATTGCTCACTAATACAGTTCTTGTAGTAATATATATAAGAATCATATTTCATAAAATTTAATTATCTCGATTTCTACGTGCATTTCCGATATTTGAAATGTAAGTTATTTTCAGTAACTGAAGAACCATTTTTATTCTCTCGATTCATCGATCATTGTTTCCATGTGTCATACACCAAGAGGTTTTTTTCTAAAAACGATTTACTGAAAAATTGGATTTAACAAAAGTGCAACTAACCGCACTATCTGAACTTTGAAAATAACTCTGTGGAACTTTTCACCTCGATATGTAGGTGGATAATGTTTGACTGTCGCCAATAAGATGAAACAGTTGGAACATCAAAAGCTTTTATGTGTATAAATAGTAAAATGTTATTTTTTGTAATAAAAATGTGGTTTTTTACAGGCACATATCACATACGAAATATCTTTAAAGAAGTCATTTAAAAAGCATATGCCTAATAATTGTATTTAAATTTAATTTAATTAAAGAACCAGTATCATGAATTAATTAGTAAATTTATTTCTCAATTTAAAAGAACATACAAAAAAATACAATAACTGAGAAATATAAATACAAAAATTGGTATCTAACACAATACCTAGTACAGAAAAAAAAATATAAATAACAGTTGTATTATACACCAAGACCAAAAAGCTTCAGTTACACCAAAAAATAAAAAAAATTATGAAAAAACATTTTTTTCGATCAATAAACGCTTTAATCGACGGTTAAATACTGAAATATTAAAAAAATAATATCAGTCGCCAATGCATTAAAAATCTACATTCATTGTACATAATACTTTTTTAATGAAGTGTTGTTTGATCAGGTACCACCAGATTACCCGTTCGCGTATCGTAGCCATGATTTGAGCGAGAGGATTAAAACGCCGAGAGCCTAATGCTGTGTCCCGACTTGCAATAATTCGCCGCACCGAATAGCGAGCCACATAACCCCACATAGCGCGGACATGGACGTGGACGGAATTCACGTCGTTTCAAGGGCTTGGCATATGATTACGCGGTAATTCAAAACTTGTGGGTTTTTGCATTAAAGGAGCACTGAAATAGGTTGGTTTGTGTGGACGGATGTTTGGCGAATTGTTGCAAGCTGGACGCAGCTTAACATAAACAAACGAACCCATTTCCAATGTGCAAACACCCGCAACAGTTAATATGCCGGGGGTTTGAAACGCGACCCTACATGATTCCCGTCCAGCCAATCCTGCAAGTATCCTTACAGCGTATTTCTAAAGTAGAAAACACAATGTACTCTCGCACTCTTCCCCTATTCAATATGCCATATCAAATGCAAGAATTAATATTGGCATAATAAAAACACTAAAGAATATCTCTGCTAAAGTGACAAGACATGAAACCCAGGGCATAGCAGTTTCGGTGAAGTTTTAAACATATAGTATCAGTTTGACTATACCACTAAAGTTTACAATCAAAAACAGTACCCAATAAAGAAGAGCCGTCAGAAGAGGTAACAGAAACAGAAGGATTATTTTTAGTGTTAAGGACGACTTTGACTGTTTAGAGCACGAAAAAAACACAGCCTTAGTTTTATTTGTATTTAAGGATAGCCTATTTTGTCCAGTTTATAGCGCGTTAATATACACTCTCCGTAGCAGTCTTTAAAATGAGGTCATCCTTTTTTAACTACTAAGACATTTATATCATCAGCATAACATATGGTTTTTACAGTTTGTGAAACATTGTTAAGGTATTGTATGAGATCATTAGCGAAAATATCGTAAAGTAAAGGTCAGAAAATGGACCCTTGAGGAACTCTCAATTTCATGGAAGCTATCCGACTTCTCTCGCCGTTTACGGAGGTTGCTTAAAAGCGTTCCAAGAGATATGAACTTATATATACATAAGATTTGCCCCTAATCCATATCTATACAATTTACCATATTTAATGCTTGACTTAAATCCTAATGCACAAAATTTTGTTATCAACAATATTAACCAGAAAGTCGGTCTGGGCTATTTCGGTGCCTTTACTTGGCACAAAATCATACTGCTTGTCAAAAAGTTAGCTATTTTTATAAATTAAGTTAAAAGATGCAGTACTAAAGGAAAGATTAATTAATGAAGTCTAATAATTAGAATTGCTGAATTGGGGTTATTAGATGTTTACCTCATCTTTTTCCCTGTTCTGTCAATGCTGTTTAAGCACTGGGTTCGAAATTAAAAATTTTGTTCACTGCGCTACCAAAAAGACTTCATTTCCATTGAATAATCTTCAGTATTAGACAAAAAGACAACCTAGTCATTTTTTTAAACTACACTGGTGTCATAAATTAAAGGATACAAAAAACCCCCAATTTTTTGATGTTTTTTAATGGACATATTAAAATAAAAAAATAATTTTAGAACTTAAAGTTTCTAGTTTTTGGATCGTACAATGAAAACATTTTTTAAGTAACGTGTAGTGCGCAATCCTAATAAATAATTTTACGAGTTACGGTTCTTTTTTTTTTTTTTGTTCTACGAACTTACCAACTTAACCGATATATAAATCGGACAACTTATTAACCTTTTACTGTTTTTTTATCATTATTATTATTTTAATTCGATCGAATAAAACATTAAAAAACGACTCGATGGATTGATTTCAACACATTGTGGGGTTTTTGTAGGCCTACTGAACTGTAAAGGCATACTTAACATTTTCAATTTAGCGCCGGATTACCAAAAGCCACAAAAAGCCCTTTTTTTTTTAAATTTTTATATTACCGTAAAAAATAAAAAGATTTTTATTTTAACCATAACCGTTTTTGTGGCGAATTTATTCAGGATTTTAAAACTCTCCTTTATTTTTTTGCGATCGGCGGTTGCTAAAGCCATATTGATGGTTAAAGACAAAAAGATTCTTTTTCATTTAAGTTCAATATCGCAGCGAGAAGTGATCGTATCCAATTAAAAAAAAGGCTAAAAGAACAAGTTACCCGATTCATATATCGGTCAAGTTTAAATTTTTTCCAAGCTCTTAAATAAAAAAATAAACCAAAAAATTAGAAAAATATAAATTTTAAGCTTTAAAATGCTTTGTTTTAAATTTTAATATGACCATTTGTAAGCAAAATACGGCCACAAGTAAGTTATTTAACTATTTTGCATAAAAATAAATTATTATAGTAAAAATTAAAAATTTTTGACAAAAAGTGACCAACGCGTCAGCCTCTCACCGCAGTTACCTGGGTTCGAATCTCGGTTCCCTCCTGCGGGTTTTTATTAGCTCGTCACCTCACAGATGGTAATGGCAAAGCCTCTGTGTAGTATTCTGCCAATCCTAGGTAGTGGTTATTTTAAAAATTACATCCATGGTGGCACTTCCGCGTTCTCTAAAAGGTGCTGTGAAATGCAAAACTGCATGTTTCAGTGCTTGGATACCGTTGACGGAAGAGGGTAAAAAGTGGGTTAAACATCCAATAACCCAGCACTCACAGTACACTAGTATTCAGGCATAAGCCTTCGTGAGATGTCACAAAGATAAAAAAATAACACAATCAAAAATGTTGATAAAATTAAAGATTTTAATCAGACTTTTAATCTTTACCTTTCTAAAATTCTAATAGTAAATTGATTTTTAATAAAATTAATTTATTCTGAATTTCTTAAATTTATTTTAAAGATCTATAAAATTATTTTATTGCTCCGGCAAGTTTAACCATTATCAGACCAAAACAGGTCCTATCTGTTTCCAGTTAAATGAATTTATTTTGTCGTAAAATTTTAACACTAAACCTATAAAATACATAAAAATTATAACATTTTGTATGTCTGCGATAATATTCGCTTAGAGTTTTACATGACGCAACAATATCAGATCACAATTACACAATTTAACAAAAACATTTGAACATATCTTTAAATCAATTTATTTTACAAAAATTTGTAAAAACCAAAAATGTAAAGCTAGTAATAAAATTTATTGTTCAAATAAACAGTTATTATTTAAAGAAAAACGACTTCAAAATAAATAAAATAACTAAAAATGTAAAATAATGAACAGAAAAAAAATCAAAAACATGAAGTCGGGTAATAACATGTGCGCTAAAGTACTTAATGTTACCAACTAAACAAACACATACTTTTTATACTTAAGTACCAAATCTGATTACCCGACTTCATATTTTGATTTTTTGCCGTTCATTATTTTTACATTTTTAGTTAGTTTATTTATTTTAAAGTCGGTTGAGTTTTTTTAATAAACATTTTTATTTTTCTCTTTTTAATATAATATTTAAATTATTTATTTAATGACCATACACAAAAACACTACTACATACCTAGTACTTTTTCCTCTTACGTAAACTGTTTGTACAGAGCGGTAATGCTTTCTACAATACGTATAAATCGGGTATAAACGAAAACACCTGACACATAATGATAAAAGAAAATATTAAAAGGATAAATTATTACATGACAAATTAGAAAATTTTGACGTTGTTCACACAATCAGCATGGGATAATATGGAAGCGTAAATTGAATTTATAGTTTTTGTTTCCGTTTGCCATTTGACGTTTCGGTTTCTGATATAGTATATGAAAACGGTAAACAGAAACTATAAATTGACAAACGCAAAGTTGTTGTTTCATCTTCTAGCTGAAAACGTCAAATGGCAAACGGAAACAGAAACGTCAATCTATAAATCCAGCTTAATAACTAGAGTAAGCTTTGCCATCAAAAATAAGTCTAGTACCTTTCTCCCTCGCGATTCTGACTTAACTTTCTTATGGGACTACCTTGAAATTACTCTTTCGAATAAAAAAATAATTTTTAAAATCGGTCCACAATTGATGGAGTAATCGGTGTACATACATAAAAAAACAAGGTAATTGTCTAAAAAGCTGCGACAACTTCGATTTTGAAGAAATTAGGTATACGGCGGTTTTTTGGGGCGCTGATAACGAATCTAAAAATTATTTTTTCGGGAACGTTTCATTTTAAGATATTCATCATTAAAGTTAAAATTTAAACTAGTTAATTTACTATATTCTTCCTTTACGTTTCGTTTTGATTTGAAATTTAAACAATCCTAATTTTTACTATATTATTCCTTCTTTTACACTAAATTCTAGATGGAACACTAAATTGACACACAATATTTCATTTATCATTCATTAAAAACCTTTTTAAAACATGTTTTTTCTTATCGATTTTAAGCCTTTCTTTATTAATATAAAAGATTTGCTTTAAATCAAGTTGCCATGTTTAAAATCTTAATACACATAAGTGTATGCATGGTTGCAGCGTTTTAGGGGTAAAATGTTTGGAATTTACTAAAAAAACATGTAAACCTAGAACAATGCAAAATTTTGGTCATCAGCTTGGACGCTCGCTTCATGGAATTTATGAAGCGGGTATCCATTGAGTACACACGTAAACAGTACGTTTAATTTGCCGCTTCATGAATTCAGCCAAGCCAGCATCCAAACTGATGACCAGAAATTTAGTATTGTTTTGGGAGTCTATAGTGAAACTATAATTTTCTTTGGTAATATCAAGAATTTTGTGAAAAAAGAAGGCGGAATATAGTGAAACTAAGAATAGTTTGAATTTCAACTTTGATAATGAATATCGCAAAAACGGAATGTTGCCGAAAAAGATTCTTTCAGATTCGTGATCAGCGCCCCAAATACCCTCCTCCTTTTACTAAAGTCGGTTAAAAAACCAGCAACTCGCCATTTTGATACGAAACCTTATCCTTAGATAATAAACGTTGCAGCAAAGCAAGTTATACAATGCTCTGCAGGGCACAGCTTAATTTGTCTGTGACAAACTCAGTTGCAGAAATTCAGGTGATTACGCTGAATACACCAGAGCAAACTGTGACATGACAGAAATGCGACGGAATCTAAAAGGGTTTAAATGGGGATTAGGGTGAAATGCACACCTGCCGGGTTTCTTAGGAGATAATATCTTAAGTCTGGGCGGTTTTATGATTTAAACGATGTCGGGAGCTTTTGAATTTTGACGAACGGGTGATAATTTTTACCATTAAAATAAATTTAATCTTTTTATTATTTCAAAAAATTACACAGAGAGTTTTAAAAAGAGTTTATTTTAAAATTGTAACTTTCTAAACATACGGTGTGCCCACAGATAAACTTAAGTATATATGTTTTTTTAATATTAAAAAAATCTTTATAAAAATTTTTGCTTTATTTAAAATGATAAAAACTATAATAAAAATCGCTATCGCCCGATTCATAATTTTAAAAAAACACATTTTAGAAATAAAATACCCGAAATAATATATTTTTAGACTATCTCCGTAAATAGAATGAAAAAGTAATCAAAAGTGTATTTTAATTTTTTTATGTTGGTTGTGGTTTCTAAAAAAAACTAAGGGTACTTAAAAAATAATTTCAGAAAAAATATTTATCAATGAAGCAAGTTTTAAAAATCGTCTTATAGTATACAGGGAGATTTAAATTTACAAGCATGTTAATTTGGCAAAAAAAAAACGGTAATAACTATTTTTGTAACTACTATTTAAATAGTATAGCAAAGTTACTAAGATAACAATTTCTTGCTAAATATTTTTTTCTAGTTGTGTTACTACCTACGAAAATTTTAACCTAACTAAATAATGTTTTAATTTAAAAAGTAAGGTAAATTCTAAAATAAAAAAAATAGTTTATTTTCGAGTTATTTCCATTAATCGTAAGCGATAAGAAACCAAGCTGTTTGACTTTTTTATTTTTAATTAAGTTGTTTTATAAAGTGTATTTTTCCGATTTTATTTTAATATTTTTTTCCGATTTTGAACTACTCTGTATAATCATAGGGCAATTTCTTTAATAGCTTTTATTATTTTAAATAAATTAAACATTTTTATAAATATATAAACGTTTGTCTAAAATATTAAAAATAAAAAATAAATAAAGGGAGGTATAGTTAAGTCGATCGGTGGACACACTGTTTGTTTGTAAGTCAAAGAACTTATTAAGAGGTGAGAGTTGTTACTGTAGGAGTAAAATACCACTGACAAAATAATCATTCTTTATTTAATTGACTGCATGTCTTGTCGACATCATGCAGTCAGTAATGCAAAAGAAAATAATACATGTTAATAATGCCAAGTGTTTATAGAATAGTGCTTTTTGGGTAAACACCAAGTAATAAAAAAGAATGGGACCGCTTTGGACCTGGTTTAGGGATATAACGCTCTGAGCCTGGTTAGTTATTAAGTCCTCGGTTCATCACCTACCTGTTAGTAGTTTTTATAGTAGAGTGTAATTATTTACATGTTATTATATTATATGTCACTCTTAGGTGAACGAATTATTTAAAATAATTAGAATCACTTTAAGGTGAACGAATTATTTAAAATAATTAGAACCAAAATATAAGTTTTCCAACATCAGTTTTTACTGTTAATAACTGTTAATAAGTACATTAACTCGCTGTTGATCAGCTGATGTTTAAGTTTAGAAAAATACTTGACAATAAAAATGGTATTTTTGGGCACCTTATACGTTTACCAATACTGTCAAAAAATAATAGCGTTTAAGTTTTTTTTTAATTTTTACACCAATATGTCTTAGTTTTACTAACAGGTACAAAAAGATATCAAATTAATTTAACTTCATTTATATCACAAATCTGGTTTGACGCAAAAACATGATTTTCCGAGTTTGTGCAGCAATTAAATGGAGAAAACTCGACTCGAATTTTTTTGCCATCTGCCGCCACAAAATGCCGAAACCGCTAAAGCTCACAACTTAAGAAAGACACATATTATTCAATATTCTACATTCTTTCAGTAATCTTAATAATAACTGGGCATCAGCAGACACCACTGCAACTTTGTTGCACCAACCTGTATGTAACATTAAAGTAAATTGATAAATGCCATACTTTTCTTCATAAAAATAGTACATTTTGCATGCACCATTATACCATAACACTATATAAAGAGTCACATTGACTTTTGTAAGATAAGTTTATAGATTCACAATTATTTTTGAATTAAATATGTTACATTATGTTTTTTTTTAATTTGTAAAAGTAAATAAATTCGTATCTAAGTTTTGCTAACAGGTACAAAAAGATATCAAATTAATTTGAAATCATTTATATCACGAATCAGGTTGACGCAAAAACATGATTTTCCGAGTTCGTGCAACAATTAAATGGAGAAAACTCGACTCGATTTTCTTCGCCATCTGCCGCCACAAAATGCCGAAACCACCGAAGCTCACAATTTGAGAAAGACACAGATTTTCCAATGTTCTACATTCCGTCATTAATCTTTATAATAACTGGGCATCAGCACACAATGACGTCAGTAATTGCCCGCATTTTCTCGCCTTTCCGAAAGGATAAAAACGGACGATTCTTGTCTACAGAATAAAGCTGATAGATTTGGCCAATATGGTTCGGAATTTATAGTTAAAAAGAAAAGAAGAAGAATTGTCGATATTGATTTAACTTTTTAATCAAAACGAAAAACATTTTATGTATTTAAACAAATGTGAATCATCCGAGTAGATTATTCTTTGTTTAAAATATAAAGACGTTTGTTGTATGAACATGGGGTTACATTTAAAACGTTAGAAAAAAATAGTTTCTTTCAAACTTTTTATATTAAAAATACCAATTTTGTTTGATCTAAGACAGGAAAAAAAATGTTTTTTTTCTGTTGATCTATTATAAATAGTTATTGATTTTAGCTTGAATTTGTGTTGTCTACCGACGCAAAGCGGAGGAAAACAATAAACCGAGAGCTAAATCTAAAATTCTGTCTATAATATATAATTTTTTTCTGTGAAAAAAAACGGCGACCTATTACTAAAAAAGTCAAAAAATTAATCATGTAAAATTTGAAGTTTTAAACTGGTCGACTGGTATATTTGAAACAGAATTGGACCTTGCATTACTATGAAAATCCTTAAAGAAATTATTTAGTATTTGTCAATGTAATTTTGTAATTTGACGAATTCAAATTAAAAAGTTAAAATTAAAAGCAATCGTTTAGTAGTTATTTGGAATATTATAAAGTTAAAAATATCTCACTGAATTCCAATATAAGGGAAATGAGGGTTCTGTCAGAGTTGAAGGCATATTTTTCTGTATAATAAATGATTCTAAAATTAAATATTTACCCTTACTTACGTGTATGTATGTCCGGGAAAAAAGTACTCACTTTTTTCCCACAGGAAGAAGTAATTTTATAAAAAGTCACACTTTAGTACCTGTTAACAGAGATACAGGCTTAATCCGATCCCGAGCTCTGGAATTGGCCCCACAGGCCGAAAATGGCCTCTATAAGGCCTGAAATCGACCAAGACTTGCCGAGAACTGTACAAGTTGCGCAATTAAAAGTATATGAATTACATTGTCGCGATTGGAACGTTCAAAATAACATTTTTCTTACCATGAGGATTTTTTGTTATTGATTTTACGAAAATAAGTTATTTTTTTATAAAAAGTTCTGCGTGGCCTAAAACCTAAAATTTAATTATCAGATATTAATTTTTGCCGTGGTGTACGACGTATGTCAAAAAATGTTAAAAATGTAAATAATAAAGTTTTCATATTTGTAAGTTATTTTTTATTCTAAACATCTTTAAAAAAATGGATATTGTTAAAAATAAAGGTTATTTTCTCTTAAGCAAAAACAAATTTTTTGACATACCTCGTATACCAATGCAAAAAATTAATATCTGATGATTGCATTTTGGGGTTTTAGGCATTGCAAAAATATTAATAAAGAATAACTTTTTGTCGTAAAGTCAATAATAAAAACAAATTCCCAAAAATGAGAACTGAAGTTTTTTTAGTAAATAGTTACAATTGGGTATTTGTAAGTAATTTTTAATTCTAAATAACTTTTCCTTATAAAAATGATGATATTGTTAAAAATAAAAGTATTTTCCCCTTGAGCAAAATTCATATTTTTCAAGATACCTCGGTTTTAGACCAAGCAAAACTTTTATGACAAATAACTTTTTTCGTAAAATCAATAATAAAAAGTTTCCCATATGGTGCGAACTTAAGAAGACACGCTGTATTACAAACTAATTAATTTGTAGTTCTTAAAATATATTAATTTTAAAAATATAATAGGAGCGATCCATAAATCACTTAACTACGGTTATAACGGGGGGTATTATCCTAATGTGACATATGAGGAGATTCAAATCAAAACATTCAAAATACAATTTTTCGAATACTTCATAATTTTTACTGCGCGTTTTTATTTATAAATCAAAAAAAAATATGTTTTTGAATAAAATACGTTTATATATATATATATGTATATATATATATATATATATATATATATATCTATATACATATATATATATATATATATATATATATATATATATATATATATATATATATATATATATATATATATATATATATAATATAATATTTTAATAAAAATACATTTTAAACATAAATAATAAATAAGCGGAGTAAAAATTGAAAGATACTTTTGAATTTGTATTTTATCAAAAACTGCGTTTCGATTTGAAACTCCTCATATATTAATTTTAGGCGAATCACCAATTATAAAACGGTATTTACCAATTCGTTGTGTTGACGTTCACGTATGATACCTTAAAGTTGTCACCAATTATTACCGCGGTTATAATTGGTTGAACGCCTAAAATTGATGCTACTGTGACAAGGGGCAGAGGAGATCAAAAGCATATGTTAAAATTTAAAATACCAAAACACAAAATTTGTTTATTGTTTTGTTACTAGTCGTTTGTTCTTTTTTTATTAAAAATATTTAACTAATATTTATTAACAATAATAAAAAAATGAAAGTAACTGTTTTCAGTTGATTATTTTGCATGAATAAATTTGAAAAATATATAACGTCACCTAAAGGAGGACGAGGTTCTAAAAATGTGACAACCTTTAACAAGAAAGGGGGATGGGGTTTAAAAGTTCTAAAAGGCGTGTGACGTAATTTATGAATGGCATCTAACAGCAAACTAATTGCACATAAGAAAAATAACTATTGCAAATATTGATATTTATTTATTTCTACTTATACACATAAAACAAAGTTACTTTTAAATAACAAACAATGGTTACTTTTCTTCTTTCTACAACTACTTAGTACAAAACAACAAACAAATAAACAAGCATTCTTTATTAGGTTTTCTTTTTATGACTTTCGAAAAATTCGATCGTAAAGTAGCACAAAGTGGGAAATTTAAGCTATTGGTTCAGCCGGTAAAAGGAAACAGATAAGAGTCATTAGCGACTGGTAAACGAGTAACGGATCTGAAGGCGCATTTACAAAGGTTTTGACTTATAGAAGAAATATAAAAAGTTAACTTTTAAAAACAAAATAAATTACTATATACGTGCCGCCTCCATTTTATTTTTTAATCGGATTAATTTTAAAAAATAGGACTTTAAAAAATTGAAATCGATGCTTAAATACTCCTCCTATTTGTACGAAATACAAATAGGAGGCAACCTTCACTCATCTGTTTACCGGATAAAAACGGGTTTATATTAAAGATAGTATTTCAACAAAGGTATTGTCATAGGGTTGCCTAAAAAAATTAGGGTGAGGCCATATTTAATTTTAAAAAATCTTAAAAAATTGACACACTTTGTATAATGGCAACCCCTATATTTTTAAATACGTACGTATGCTAGTTATTAAAATATATATTTTTAAATAATACAGAAAGTACCCAAAAAATGTTTTAAAGTTTAAAATTTAGAAATTTGCCACAGATTTATTTATAAAATTAAAGAAACAAAATGTACTAATCTATTTTTACTGTCTTACTATCTACAATAAAAACATGAAAATTAACATTATACAGGGTCACTAAAATATACTTACTTTTTTAATTGGTCATAGCGTTGACCTTATTTTTTTAGGCAACCCTATGGAAATACCTTTGTTTAAATACTATCATTAATATAAAACAGTTTTTATCCAGTACAACAGATGGGCAAAGGTCTCTATTTGAATCTCAGGCTACTATATTTTGGAGTGAAATTTACAGATGCAAATTTTATACCTGTTGTTTAAAGCCAATAAAATACCTTAAATTTGAGAAGTTGCTATGATAACCTGAATTTTTCGAAAAAATTTCGGTCACGAGACCTAGCTGCAAAATTAATAAGTGATAATTTTCCTGGCTGGACAGATGTCACGTGCAAATGCCAAAATAACAGAATTTACAATTTTTTTAATAATTCTCTTACCTTCACAACTGATTCCTTGTAGTCCTCTGAGTTTTTCCTTTCATGTTAAATCCCCAATTCTCTAAAATTTCAGCGAGCTCTACTACAGAGGTTTGTTCTTTAATTTGGTATTTCCTTCACAAAAGGTTAAAAATTGTTTCCATGTTGTTGACTTGGATTCCTTGGTAATATGACGATCCTCTGTACATGTTGTGTATTTTTAAGGAAATAAAGTTCTATCCATTTATCTATCTCTCTATCTATTAAATTATCCACCTTAGCTTGTTATTTATTGACTATCTTGGCCAAAGCACGACATTTTCTTTTATTTTGATCAAAAATTAAATTTTACCAAGTACGCCTTTAAACTTGACAATAAACCAGTAAAAAAATAGGTTCTGTCAAAAGTTGCATTTTATTTTTAAAATAATTTTAAGTATAACATTTTCTCACTGAATCTCCCGCGAGCTTAAATTAATCTCCGAAAATTTTTCGGCCTCGGAAAACCTTCGAAAAATTCACTTTTAAAAAATTGCAAATCAGAAATAATTTAAGCTCTAGGGAGATTATAAGTGAAAATTTTTAAATAGTTGCTAGGCGCCATCTTGGAAAAAAATGGTAAATGGAGGTCTTGTGGCACACCATGTTAAAGCACTTTATCTAACTATATTAGTTTGGGAAATATAACCATACTTATCAGGTACTTAGATAATTTTTAAAGTACCCCCATTTTGTAGTTAAGGTTATAACATTTTATTTCAAAATAATGTACCACAAGACCTTCTCATAATTAATTTTTTCTTTAAGATGGCGCCCAGCAGCTATCTTAATTTTTTTGTCAATTTTACTTTAACTTAAATATCTAAGATATAACCCAAAATTGCATTTTTTAAATGGAACACCCTGTATTCGAATATCTCAAGAAATGTCATGTTTTTATGATTACACATAATGCAAGGTTCCCCAAATTAGGTTTCCCATTTAAATATTTGAATTATTTTTTTAGTTTACCAAAACAAATTTTTAATTTTACTAAATAACAGCTAACTCTTTGAAATTTATAAAAACTTATAGGTTTTTGGCTTATTTAATTATAAGTTTAAAAAATTACGTGTTTTAAATAACCTCTACCAACTTCAACACATTTTTTAATATTAGATAAAAAGTGGTTCATTACACGGCGTAGCAAACCTTTGTTTATTCCTTTGACTTCTTTAGGGATTTTGATTTGAGTTTCTGGATTGTACCTGGGCAACTAGCACACACTTTGGCTTGTAAATATCCCCACAGAAAAAATCAGGTGCCGTTAAATCGGGGAAAATAAAAGTATGCATGCATTTAAGTTTAAAAAAACTTTGAATCTGCGGGAAAAGAAAAATAAATTAAAAAGAAGATTATTATAATTAAAGACAAGAAAATGACCCTTTTATTAGCCTTACAGGTAATAATATAGAGAATAATATTACCATTGGCCATAAAGAAACGAGGTAGACCAAAAGGTAAAAGTAATATCATAATTGGAATATTATTACAAAATTAAGTTATTATGATAATAAAAGTGTGGTATACTACACCATGTTATGTATGTAGTTTTATTTTCTATCTGGTATTACTTACTTACTTATTTCTTAAGTTTTTGTTTTTATATCGTATAAAACAAAAGAAAATATTGTTTTGTTGGATTAATTCTTTAATATCCGTTTTTGTTATCATAATTATATTATTATTTAATGAAGATATGCAGGGTACGACAAAAATTTTAATTAAAAAAAACACCTCGTTTCATACCCTGCATATCTTAAAAGTTAATTTAATTTTGATAACAAATACGAATATTAAAAAATAATCCAACAAAATATTATATTTATTTAGTTTATATGATGGCTTCTCTTTTCTAAAAGATACATCTTTCTTTAAAATACCTATAAATAGCTTCGATAAAATCTTCATAGGTGTCAAACGTGTCTCCCAGTTTCACTTTTGTTTATTAATCAATAAAAAATATGATATTGAACATTAAAGCCACAATTAAACTAAATTCTTGCGGCACATAGCAATCGGTAATTTATGTAACAAGTGCATACAGTGATACTTTTTTACGAATGGAAAGTTTGACAGCACGAGCCGTTAGGAGCATGCAGCAATCCCATGAGTAAAAAAACACTTTATGCATGTGTTACATACTATATTTTTCCACGACCGTAAAAAAGATTCCAAAATTTTATTTTTACATGTTTTATTTATCTTAACTTATTAATTTTAATTCTTGCAGCACAGCCATTATATTGCAACAAACAATCATAGCCTCCTTATTTTTTAAGAGACAATTATCCTCTTCATAACTATGCATTTATTATTTAATTTTAGAAAATTGTATGTACTTACTTTTTGTAGAAATATTACTAAAACAGTAAAAATTCCTTTCCAATTTCTTAGTCATCCAAATTCATTATTGCTATTAATTTTCAATAATTTCTATTAAATTTATTTGAAACTATCAAATTTTAAAACTAGTGACACATGAACTGAAAGAAATAATAACGAAATCAAAGGTAACTTGACCGTTTGGTTCAGATGATGTCGCGTTACATTGCCTAAATTGACATTTGAGTTTATTGTAGTAGGCATTGAAACAAAACACTAATTCAAAGTGTGAAAAAAGCTTTGAAGTATTAAAATAAAAGTGTTACTTTTTTAACACTTTATGTAGTGTACTAGAATAGAGTACTTTATGTTGACGATTAAAAAAACAGCATTTTTTTAACGGTCGTGGAGAAAATAAATAATTATTAAGGTTAGATTAACTACTAATCGGAGGTTTTTATTGGTTTTTAAAAACATAGCCACCGGATGGCGGCATCTACCGATACAATAAGTAAAAACCGCCGGTAATATCAAATTAATTTTAGGTTTTGAGCGGTTTTCATATACGTAAATAGATAAAACCGCCGGACAGGTGTTTTTTATAATTGAGCATTGCCGCCGGCGATGTTTATTGTTTTTTTCCTAACGGTCGTAAATTTAAAAAAATTCTTTAGTTTCTTCTATTCCGCATCGTAGCTTGTCGCAATGCGTTACACTGTAGAACCAACCTAAATAAAAGCAAATATTATGACCTAATAATGGCGAAACTTACTTAAATAGTAAAAGAATTTTATGATATCCTAAAAGTAAACAAAGAAAGCCAAGAAGAATATAAACTTTATACGACTTAGTCATTACATTCGTTTATGTACGAAAAGCGCTTTTTAATGGCGAATCAATTTCCAATAAGGACTGAAATGTGATACAGTTTTATGCAAGTTTTCCACTGTGTATCTTGCGGTTTTGTATTTTAAATTTATATTTGTCTCCATTAAAAATAAATAAATCAAAGTTTATAAAAATATTTAAGCAAAAATGAATACCTACAATAAAAAATAGTTATTTTTAAGCTTTGGCGCCCGGGCTAAAAGCTGAGTTTTACGTCCAATGCAACAACTTGTAAATGCGTACTTATGACGTATATTTTGAGCATAAAAAGAAACAAATAAACATCAAGAGCTCAAGAAAAATGGAAAGGTTAATTGTTTTTTGTTTTGGAGACACTCTGTGTATTATGACACTATAAAAAAGTTCTTTTAAAAACTTTACAAAAATACCACATTTAATACATCTATCTTTACTAGTTTCGGAAATATGGCCATTTAAATTTGGGTATAGTTATTTCATTAAATCTTAAGTATCAGCTTAGTGCCGTAGGTATGTTCGTATAATGGAAATTATATACAGTGAGGATATTAAAAGTCCTCCCCCTTTACCTTTTAAAAGGGACAAGATATTAATATCGGGTAAAATTTGGGTAAAAAATTGTCATTTAAACGACTTTTTGACATAAAAATGATTTTGATATCGTGGCCAAGGGGGCACTAGCAACTTTTATTTTTTAAATGGATAGGGGGTTATGTAGCACTTCGTTTAAACGGCTATTTGATTCTCTAGTTATTCCCGTTTTATTTCAAAAAATCGTTCGATTTATTCTAGACTAATAGGCGTTTAAAGTTTGGCTCCAATTTTTAACACAGTGCGATTTTTAAAAGTTCTCTTCCTCATAACTTTTTACAAGACATTGAAGTCGGATAAAGTTTGGGTAAAAGGGTATTGGTTTAACTACTTTTGACATAAAAATGATTTCGATAACGTGGCCTAGTGCCAAGGGGGCACTATAAGCACCTCGTTTTAAAGGCATTTTGATTCTCCAGTCATTACCATTTTATTTTTAAAAATTGGCCAATTCATTCTAGACTAAAAGGCGTGTTAAGTTTGGCTCCAATTTTTACGACAGTGCGGTTTTTAGAAGTTCTTTCCCTCATAACTTTTTAATAGAACAAGATATTGAAGATGGAATAAATTTAGGTAAAAGGGTATTATTTTAACGACTTTTTGACATAAAAATATTTTTTGTCACGTGATCTAGTGTCAAGGGGGCACTAGCAACTTTTTTTTGTGAAATAGAAAGGCGTTTTAAAGACTTTTTAATTATTTACTTAAAGCCACTTTGTTTTTAAAATCGATCCAGCCGTTTTAGACTTACAAGCCAATTCCAGTAAAACCGCATAAGCCAATTTTCAAAAACAAAGTAGCTGATTAGAGAATCTAAGAGACCTATGACCCCCTTGTCATTAAAAAAATATGCTAGTGCCTCCTTGGCACTGGGTCACATCACTTTTATGCCAAAAAGTTGTTTAAATGACACCTTTTTACCCAAATTTTACCCGATCTCGATATCTTCTCCTATTCAATAGATAAATGGGGGGACTTTTATTATCCTTACTGTATACTATTTTTCAGATCTAAGTGATCATATTTAAAAAATCCACACATTTTTAGCTTACTATGTATCTGCAAAAATATATTTTTTTAATGGTTTGGATAATTTTCTAAAACTTTTGTATTTAAAATTTCTTTTTACCTTGTATTATAAACGAGATAGGCGCTGTCTAAATATACGGACACACTATCTGTACAAGACCGGTCTTGCTCAGATAAAATATTCTTATTCTAATGTCTTGGTATCGAAATGAGACCTACCAACACTGGGACGGTATCGATAGTGTGAACAGGCCCATTGTTTTGTGCGTAAAAACATTTTATCGGACCGAGAACGAACTGAGAACAAATCGGGATCGTACCGATATTCTGAATCGGGCATAATTGCGATTAAGCTTTACTTCTTTTAAGTTTTGGCATGAAACAGCTAATACAATTAGCAAGCATTTATTTTTTTATATATATTATCGAGTCAAACACAATGTATTAAAACTTCATATACAAAACATAATTCTAAAGTGTAAATATTTCTAAGAATTTTTAAATTTAAGTTAACATATCTTAACAAACCCACAGGTGTAGCAATTCACTGAACATGCCATTACCCGTTTTATGAGACCATTGCCATTCCGTGTCATGTCGCAATTTACCTAGGTGTCGAATGCAACACTAGTGACATGACTTGTCTGCACACAAAAGTGACACCTTAAAATTAAACTCTGCATTCTAAAGGTAATATAAAGATAAAATTCTGTTTTCATTTTATGATATGTATGTTACATTTAACAATAAACATCTATACAGTGTGGGTTGACATACATTTATTTAAAATTTAGTGGTATGTTTTTCGGAACAACTTTCGAACACGTCGATTTTTCGTAGTAGAATCATGTATACTAGACTGGGCAAAAGAAAAACATTTTTTTTAATTACATTGTAAAAATATTGTTTATGACAATTAAAAATACATCCCGAAGTTTTTAGCACTAAATGTTAATATTAGAGGCGCATCATTAGAAGTATTGAAATTTTACAAATTGTTGCATTTTTTATACAAAATCTCGGAATCAGTCAATTTTGAACCTATAAACAATTTATATTCTTAAAGGAAATAAAATTATCTACAAAAAATATCTCTTATTTCCGTAGTACGAGCCGTTTCTTGTAATAGCGCCTTACACATTAATTTTTTTTAATTTTGTTATTAAGATTCTTAATTTTCTAAACTTCTATAAATAATAATATCTTTATAAAGCAAATAATCATTCTTAAGGGAAATTCTATACTCTGCAAAAAGATTTCTTAACATTTAACAATAAATTCATTCCTTTTAAAGTTACTCCATAATGAAATTAAAATAAAAAACATATTTTAACATTAAATAACTTTAAAATGAATGAATCCCTTAAAAACATTAGGAGGGAGTTTTTTATAGAGCATACAATTTCTCTTAAAAATAATTATTTGTGTTATAAAGATATTGATATTTATGGTAGTTTAAAAAATCCAGAATCTAAGTGACAAAATTTTAAAAAAAATAATGTTTAAGGCTCCATTACAAGAAAATAGCTCGTTTAACGAAAATTTACTAAAAAGGGTTTTTATAAAGATTCTTTTTAGGATTATAACGTACTAAAGTTTAAGATTGACTAATTTCGAGATTTTTTTATAAAAAATGCAAAAATTGTCGAAAAATCAATAATTTTAATGATACAGCTCTTAATTTTAATATTAAGGGCTAAAAATTTCAGAATATTTTTTTCATCATAAACAATATAAACAATATTTTTACAGTACCGTAAGAAAAAAATTGTTTGTTTTTATGGCCTAGTCTAATGTATACACGCACAAATAAGCAACGATTATCAACTTTTTTACGAAAAACACCTATTTTTACTAAAAGTATTAATTCTTCATTAAATTCAAATTATATTTTATGTTCCATAACCGATACCTATTTCCATTTAAAAATAAAATGTCCCTACACTCTATCTTCTTTTCTAAAACTAAAATCAAATCACCTATGCGTGTTATTAGGTACGCTATTTTATAGTTTCTTATCTACAGCTATATGTTGTAAGATAATTACTTTTCAACAAAACCTAAGAAACTAATTATATCAAATCTTCTTAAATCTAAAGATCTATTTGATATTAACTTAACACTTAATCACGTATCGAAAATGTGTCCTTTGCTTGTCTTGTAACATTTTTGATTTACAACAGTATTTCTCGGACTGTGCTATATTTTTCCGAAACCTGACACAAGCTACAATTTGTTGGAATATAATTCACTGTTTGTATATGAAAATTTCAAATATGTTTTGCCACAATATTGAACTGAATTTTAAAGTGTTAGGGTCTATATTATTAAATTTAAGAAAGGATTATATTAATTATGACGTTTTAAGGCACTTGTAATATTTATTTATTTAATATTACTCGGTACTTTAAACAAAATATTTTTTGTGTGTTTTTAAGATAAAAACTAAAGACCTTTAAAAACTTTTTGTGATATCCCCTAATGGCTCACTTCGAACACATATTTATAAACAAACTACCCTTTATTTTCCACAAACAATTTCCCCTAAAATATGTTTAAAGACACCCTATATAAACAATATCCAGACCAGCTGCCATTTCAATGCTGACGTTGGTGCCACCCGCAAACAACAAGTTTATAAGTTCAGAGTAATGTTCATTTCTTGCCCTTACAATTAGGTGTCATATCTTAATTTTCTTGAATTCTCTATTCAAGGATAATCACGTGACATTATGAAGTTAAAGGCCCCTTCAACGGACAAATTAAACTGGGCTCTCTGACAGTTTTACTGTCTCAGTAAAATCTACTTTATTTAATAGCGTAAGTTTAAATTTTTAGCAGACTATAAATTTTTTTAGGTCTATGTCTCTACTTTAACAAGAAAGATTATCTTCAGGCACCGAATTACATGCGTTTGCATATTTTAGCCATTTTTAGGCATAGCATATTTTCAGTAAAATATGTTTTTAATGCATATTATACAGGGTGTTTCATAACCTGTCCAACAAACTTTAGGGGCAAATTCTACACTAAAAATATGAAAAAACTTCATATAAAAATTTGTTCTTAGTTTTCAAACTACAGGATGTTAAAAAATTTAAAAAATATTGGTATTTTTATAATAAATTTTATGCCAATTGAGATATTTATAAAAATGGATGACGCCCTCTATGCACCAAAACACATTTTTTTGGCATACAAGAAAAAAATATATTACCAGTGTCGTCCATGAAGGGTTAAGGGAAAATATTTTTAATCAAAAAAATGGTACGTCACTGCATTTTTAAAACATAAAATTATTTTTAAAATTTACATTAGCTTTGGAACAATTTTGATATCCTGACTTTTTTATTTCATGCACAGTTTTCGCGTAAATATATAAAAACCATTTCGTGGCATGGTTAAATCCCTATCTATTAAAACAATAAAATGTCGAAGGTAATTTTTCACTGTAAAATTATATTATTATTGTAATCATCAATACGAAATGACCGTGCACAGTAATGGTTTTTATTTATTTACGCAAACCGTGCATCAAATAAAAAAGTTAGGAGGTCAAATTGTTCCAAACTAATGTGAATTTAAAAATGATTTTTATTTTTACAAAATGCAATGGCGTACCATTTTTTTATTACAAAATATCTACCTTAAACCCCTCATGGACAACACTAATAATAATTAATTTTTTCTTGTAGTATGTCAAAAAATGTGTTTTGGTGCATAAAAGGCGTCCGTCAAATTTTTTAAAAATATCTTAATTGGTATAGAAGTTATTATAAAAAACAATAATTTTTAAAAGATTTTAACACCCTGTAGTTCGAAAACTATGACGTTTAGGACAATTTTTTATAAACGGTATTTCATATGTTTTAATGTAGTATCCCTTAAAGTTTGCCAGATAGGTTGTGGAACACCCGTATATAGTGCATTTCTTTAATATCCCCACCTTTTATTTTTATATGGATCAATTAAAAAGAAAGTTAAACTTTGGTATATAAAATTGATGCATAAATACTATATTTTAGCGTAAAATTGACAGCTGAAAATTTTAGGCTAGAGGCTGGGCGTCATCTTGGAAAAAAAAGTTAAATAAATACCTTCACCTAATACAATATGGCTGTACTTTAAAAATACCTAAATACCTTATATGGATGGTCATATTTGCGAAAATAATAAAGTCAAATGAATCTATTGTGGTGTTTTCTTAAAGCTTTTTAAAGTCTTTTTAATGGTGATAGTGGTGATGAAATACAAGGTAGAAGAAATATACATATTTTTTAGTGAAGCACCCTTTATTTTATATTACCGATAAAAATCTTTAAAAAGGTTTCAGAAAATATCACATTATGTACATCTGAATTTATTAGTTTCAAATATGGCCTTCCAAATGTTGTGTTATTGCATATTTTAGGTCTTTTTAGGGGTAATAGCATATTTTCAGGAAAATATGGTTATGATGTATATTATCCATACATTTTTATATTTTTGAACGCAGAAGGAAATCTTCCCCGAAACAAAAGCAAATAAACATTTTTAATAAGAAAAGCACAATAATAGGGTGGTTGTTAAAAACTAAGTTTTTGCGACGCCCCAAAAACTTTCTGTTAATGAAAAAACTTTTAAAAAATTCAAAACAACAGATGCCTCTAGATCTAAACCAAACCTTTTGGTCTTTCTATGTAAGTTCAAAAAATTTTATGAAATTAACCTGAATTAAAAGTTAAATACACATTTTCTCATATTCTAAAATAATATAAAACTCTATAAAATAACAACGGCACTATATGCCCTAGATTTTAATCCAAAGTCTGTTTTGCTTTATCAGGCTTGAGTTTTGAGTGCAAAAAACACCATTTAAATTTTTCGATATTCAGAGATATTTAGTTTTTTTAGTTTACCTAAAACTTAAATATTAAATTCAGGGCATCAAGAAACATTTAAAAAAGTTAGTCAGATCAAAGTAATGATTACTTTTTGTGGGCCGGTGTACACTATTTGAAAAACAAGCTTTCATTAAAATTTACTGAAAAGAATGAAATAAACATCTTTTTAAAACTTTTATACTATTAATATAAAACAACATTATACCATTTATATGATATAAAATCCTAATTAAAGATATGCTTGTATTGGTTCGGCGAATTCATTTAATTGATGGTATTTATTTGGGTACATGCCACCAAAAAAAGACGTTTAATGTCAAACGTTTTTTGGAGTATTCTAAAAGCAAAGCTTACATTTTAAAATATCAAACGTAAATAATAGTAAACTTTAATTTTTTTATTTTTATTTACTTTTGTCTTGACAAAGATTGCAGCCTTACCATCGAAACGTCGATTTTAAGTTTTCTAGAAAAAGTATTTAAATTTTTTTGTGGCGTGAACACCATATAAATACAATCAGTTATTTAACATATTGTTGCGAGAACTTAGGTACTTTTATTATTTCAGTTTAAAAATAAAAAATAATAATCAGATCCTCCACTTACGGTTTCCAACAGAGAAACTCGTGGTGCCGCGCGTATGCATCCCTATACAGTCCAATTGGACAGGCCCCAAACTTCCCACTTTGTTTGTTCTTTTATCCCTAGAGTTTCTAGAATGTGGAACCTGCTGCCCGCAGAGGTCTTTCCTTCCCCCCCAAATCTTCAAGTATTTATGGCCCGTGTCAACAAACTCCCTCTTACCTTGCTTAAGACACCCACGGTACGTTAGTATTTAGGCTTTTAGCCTTCGTGGTTTGTCCAAAGATAAAAAAAAGATTACGTCATTTAATTTGTGTGTTGATCTACATAGGTAAATCTCGTGTGCGTTTTTAAAAGCTTGTTTTCAAAATTTTTGCTGTAATACAATGAGGTTGCATCAAAGGATTCCAAAACCCCAGTGCGCCAAAAATTTAAACGGAATGAAGCAACCGAGTTTAACTCACATTTGTATTTTTAAGCAAGTTCTGTTATTTATGAACCCTATTGTAAAAGTGTATTAAAAATAACTAGTACGCCATCTTTAAAAGTCAGCGATATTGGATTTAGGGTGCACTTTATTTTTGACTTATTTTAGAAACATTTTTCAATATATGATATCCTAGGAGTGCATTAATTATATTTATACAAAATTTTAGTTCAAACAGTTAAAAATATATGCTTTAAAATTGAGTTGCAAAATGCCACCAAACAGTGACGTTTCTAGGGCTTCGGCCGCCCAGTGCAAAAAAGAAATTGGCGCTCCTTTATTTAAGAAGTATCCCACATTGATTCTGACTTTTCTTTCCTGAATATTTTAAAGAGCAAAAAAGATCCTCTTCTCCTTCAGTTCAACTCTTTCAAAAGACCGCACACATTTCGGCAAAATGCCGCGCTCTTATTTCTTGCCGCCCCGTGCAAATGTCCCTACTGCACCCTTGTCAGAAACGGCCCTGCCACCAGAAAAAAAAACCCTGTATACATTGCAAGTTAAATGAAAGCTTGCAAAAATAAAAAAAATACAATATCTTACCGGCAACAACATGTTTCTTTTTGGTTTTTCTTTATGCAAGCTCTTACCTAAAACAAAAATATAATTTATTAGCATTTAAGGCTTAAAAATATCTTTTACTTGCAACCATGTTTGTAAAGCTGCGTCCAGACTTGCAACAATTTGCCAAACAGACCAACCTATTTGCGCGCTCCTTTAATGCAAAAAACGACAAGGTCTAAATCAACCCGGAATTATTCGCCAAGCCCTTGAAACAACGTGAATTCCGTCCACGTCCACGTCCGCGCAATGTGGAGCTATGTGGCGCGCTATTTGGCACGGCTAATTGTTGCAAGTCTGGTCACAGCATAATGTTGACATTTCCGACTCTTAATAATTCACTTTTCAAACTTTTACTTTCGGCCCACGAGAGGAAAGTAAACTTTTTCCGTGTAGTAAAAGTTACCTAGCAACAATCGCAAAATATTAAAAGTTTTCCAACTTGACATCTTGTCGGATATTTAAGACATCTTTGTGACACCTTTACGCGCGATAAATGTCAGGTGGCGTAATTATTTGAGAAATAAAAATCCTTTTGTTGGGTTGACACATTTTGATTAAAAAATAAATTAACCTCGGTAAAAAATTTCATTACTGTCTCGAGAAATGGTTCAACTTGGCGCTCTGCGCCTCTGTACACGATCCTTTTCTCTTGACACTAATGAAGCATTTTCCACCTTAGTATGTAATGTACTAATTATATTATTTTAAATCCTAAAATTTTAAGACCAAATATACTAAATTATGTTTTAATCACACAGTTTAAAATACTTTATTATGTATTTATAAATAAACAAGTTCTACTCGTATATTTGCCCTTTTTAAGAATACAATTTAGGATAGGTTAAATTGAGGGAGAATTTCTATAAAAGGAATGTTTCCTTTAACGAAAGGGATGGGCCGAAGACAGCTAAACAAACGTAGCGAAATAATAGAACTGGTTTATGACGGGTTAAGGGCTTACGGACCATACGAAAGGACTATTGTGCATAGTTTTATTATGTTTTATATAGAGCCTTTTTGGTATCGATTAAATGATAAAATAAAAACAGCTCTACAAAAGAAAAAAAAATTATGTTGCCTTGGATATCTTTACAAATTTTTATGTTTTTAAGTGCCAAAATTACGAATATATTTATAAAAGTACTGAATGTGCTCTTTTTTAAAATAATATTTAACTCAACAAATTTTCAACTTTTAATTTTATCTGAGTTTTCATTATGTGATTATTATTCCTTGCCACTGATATTATAAAAATATATAAATAAGCACTTTCCATCACATCTCAATTTCCAGATATACAGCTATGTCCGAAATTTCAAAGTTGTCATGATTTTATTCTTGTTTTAATTGGAATGGTGTGGTTTTTTTGGAGTGACTGGCTATCCTCTTGTACTCAGATGCTGGGGTATCTCTAAGAAGGCTCCAGCAGTAATCTGCGAGCATAGCAGGCTCCCATCGACCTTGAAAACGTTTCTCAAATGCAGCAACATCTTGATGAAAGCGTTCTCCGTGTTCGTCACTAACTGACCCCATATTGTCAGGGAAAAAATCCAAATGTGAATGAAGAAAATGCAGTTTTAATGACATATTGCATCCCATTTTATGGTAGCAGTCCAACAAAATATCTATTTTTTCGCGAAAATCATCTGCTTTCTTGTTACCAAGGAAATTTTTCGTGACATCGACAAAAGCGTTCCATGCTTGTTTTTCAATATTGTTGAGAGTAGAAGTAAAAGACGAGTCTTGAATTAGTTTATTTATGTCTGGACCTACGAAAACACCCTCTTTGATTTTCTCGTCACTAAGTTTAGGAAACTTTTGCTTGAGAAACTGGAATACAGAACCGTCTTTGCTTAATTTTTTAACAAAATTTTTATAAGTCCCAATTTGATGTGCAATGCCGGTAAAATGATTTTATCTGGCTCAACCAAAGGATCAAATTTAATGTTTTTTTGTCCCACAACTATAGAGTGACGTGATGGCCAATCTTTTTTATAAAATGTAGTGATCGCGCTCGGCTGTCCCACTCACAAAGAAAGCAGCAATATTTTGTATAGCCTGACTGCAAGCCAGTTAACAAAGAAACCACTTTAAGATCTGCGCAAATAGGCCACTTATGTTCTTTGTAATTAAGTTTTTCTAGCACAAGTTTCATGACATCATAAGTTTCTTTCAAGTTAGCACTATAAGCAAGGGGCAAAGATGGCAACTTATTTCCATTGTGTAACAAAACTCCTTTCAGACTGGTTTTTGAGGAGTCAATAAATAAACGCCATTCAGTAGCAACATGATTTTGTCCTAGTTGTGACATTAATCCATTCACATCATTGCAAAAACCAAGCCATCTTCTTTAGAAAAGTACGGAACTAGTGAACTATGTCGTTTTCGGTAAAAAGTTACCTTTATATCCGATTCACATAGATTCCATTGCTGTAATCTTGAAGTTAATAACTCTGCTTTGTAAATAGGTAAATTTAAATCTCTTATCAAGTCATTAAGCCTAGTTTGATTAACCAAAAGTGGCTTTGTTTCATCTTTTGGGGCATAACTTGGATCCTCACGATTTTCATCATCCGTCGAACTTGAGTCATTCATCGTCTCAATTAAATTTGGATTTAGGCACTCAGGAACAGGTAACTCGTCAGAATGTGGCTGAGGCTTTATTACAGATGTCACGTCAGCATACTTAATACTTCGTTTTGATTTTTCGGAAAACCCTTTTAATTGCGTGAGACAAAAATAACAATCCTCGGCATGATTCGTTGGCTCCATCCATAGCATTGGCTTACCAAATGGCATTTTTTTAGTAGTTCCCTTAGACCAACCATTCAGATTCGTATAACATCTTAAACAGCATACTTTAGGCACCCACGGCTTGTCTTGATTTCTTACGTCACGGTTAAAATAAGCTCGATAGGTCTGTTTAATTAAGTCAGACAGAGGCTTTTTTTCGATTTTGGCGTAAATTCTCCACAAACATAGCAAAATAAATCAGGACTATTAACACACACTCGCGACATTTTAGAAAACAGTTATTAAACTAACGAATGCACTAAGTTCCATCCGCAATACTTATAAATTTCACGACTACCCGTAATTTAACTATTCAAGGTCGGTAAAAACATAAAAAGTCCTATATCTCCACTTCTAGATGTGATATCAAAATAAAATGCCTATAGTTATTTATCATAAGGCAACCTCATTATAAAAAAATACAAACTGGGTCAGATATTTTTTTTGTGTTGAATGTCATGATTAGATTTCTGCGCAATTTTTTCGCGCATAAAAACGATTACTTGATGCCTACTCTTATCAGAGCCGTACGCAAAGGTAGGGGGCAATTGCCCTCCCCAAGAGCTTAAAAAGGACCTCTTAAAGATGAGTTGTTTGCTGGAGGTGGCGCCTAAGCCGCTAGAGTCCTTATGTTTTGTGGTTGCCTTTTTGACCCTCCCCGAAATCACTTTCTGAGTACAGCCCTGACTTTCATTCTCATTACTCCGCAGAACATCTAAGAGCTTAGTTATTTTATAAAATTTAGGTATTTAAACGTGAAACAAACTTATAACCGCATCATTTTTTTATTTTACCCACCCTTTCGGGGTCATCCCACCCAGGTTTCGACTATCGCCCCCCTAGGTGGTGCACTGCAGCCTTAAGGCTTATTGTGCCCTGACTCCTACTCCTTCTTATTCACACACCATTCCTTCCATACCTTGGATGGTTGCTGCTCGGTCGATTATGACATCGCGTTCCGGTCACCCATCAAGTTATGGGCGCGCTCTTCACTGTTTTACTCGAAGGGCCACAAAGTTGTAAAAAAAAATTACCATTCTTAAGCGTGGCTATTTTTTTAATTTGAGAAGAAAAATAATTTAAAAATAACGAATAATATAAATATAATCCCATAGGATCCAAACGATTTTTACAAGCCAAAATAATAACAGTATTTATTTGATAAATTTAAAAATCTATATAGTCGCTTCCCCCACCGATGAAAAGATAAATCCATTATATAATATTTTTTCCGCGCTGCAACCCAATTTTTTAATGAAATTTGGTTTTAATGTTTTCCTTATGCTCGTAGAAAAATAGCGTTCCTAACACGTGCCGAAAGTGCCTCCACTACGCGTTCGGTCAACTGCAGTCGCGTGCGGAAAGGTGGAAATTTAATTTAGTATTAGTATCAGTCTAAGTCGCAAGATTCAAGTACATATACTTAAACTGAAATGGATATAAGCAAATTAAATTCAAAACCTAATTTTATTCTTAAAAAACTACCGCAAAATTTCCCTGAAATGCAAAACTTAATACCAAATTAAAGAAGATTGTGCTTGTAATAAAAAGGCTTAAAGCCAGTAAGTTTTGTGTTTAAATAGCACTAAAAACCGCTAAATAAAATATACGTGCCATGAAATCAATAGGTTAAGTCGATTTAAGACAGTAAATTTTAGGTAAAAATGACATAATTTACATAAGTTCAAAACATTCTATAAACGTATTTTTCTTAAGCCCTAAAATTAAACTACTACAAAAATTATATGGTATATTTAGAATACCGGCTATGGAGTCGTTGTAAAGAAAATAATAGAATTTCTTTGGATTTGTATTAAAGTTTTATTTTAGATTAAATTAAAATAATAAAAAATATAGTTTATAATAAAAAGGTAATATTAAATAATTTTCTCTTTGGTCAAAATGTTTTTAAGAGGTTTCTAAAATTCTAGAATGATATTAAATTAAAACGAGTAAATTACTTCTGGCCTCTATTGTTCTTTCTTTTCCTCTACTTTCTTTATTTTTATTCCCATACTGACAGGGGGTCTGGCAGACTCCGCTACATAGATTTCTTACTGCTACTCCCACCACAAATTTTTCTAGCGTCTGCCGCGCTCAGTATCTTCCGCATTTTTAGTTGCCTGCGGCGTGTTCAAAGTGGCTGTATCGTAGAATTTTATTTGCTCCAGATATGCTTACGTAGGAGTCTGGGAGACCCCGTGTCAGTGTTTACGTTAGTAAATTAATTTTTATTATTTTATTATTATGGCTAATTTAAAGCCTAGCACATCCAAAGAGGTCAGTGTTCTTGACCCTAATTTTGAAGAAATAGCAAAAAGTGGTATGAAAGTCTAGATAGTGACAATAGTGACATTGAACCCGAAGAAAATGTATATATTGAGAGCGAGCATGAAACAGCAAGTGAACAGGAATTAAGTGATGAAGACTATGAACCTGATAATAACACTCAACAGATGGATATTTCTAGCAGTGATAGTGATAGTTATGGTGAAAATAAAAGTACTAATAAACTAGACGGCGAACATGTTGGTAAAAGGAATCAGGGTAAAAATTACTTTTATGGAAAAAATAAATTTAAATGGAGTACAAAAGAACCCATAAAGATCGTACGTACTCCAGCGCATAATATTGTACGTTTACCTGCGGCACGTGTAGTTGTACACGATAGTAATCCCAAGACATTCTTTTGTCAATGTGTGAACTTATGATAACGTGGACAAACAAAAATTAGCTTCCATGCGCACAAAATATAAAAGGCAAAATAAACCAGAACTTGCAGATATTGGTGTCAGGGAATTAGAGGCGTTTTCGGGTTTATTGTTATTTACTGCGATTTTCAAATCAAACGATGAAGACATCAGAAGTATTTTTGCGACCGATGGTTCCGGCAGAGATATATTTCGAGCTGTAATGTCTAAAGAGCGTTTTTTAGTACTACTAACTGCTTTACGATTTGACAATTCGGATGACAGGGAAGAAAGAAAAAGGAAAACTCAGCAGCTGCTATTAGTGAATTATTTGTTATGTTTATTGAAAACGCTACAAAATTCTATACGATAGGTACGAACGCTTGCATAGATGAGATGTTGGTGGGATTTCGAGGCAGATGTAAATTCAAAATGTACATTCCTTCCAAACCAGAAAAGTATGGCATAAAAATAATGGCACTAACAGATGCAAGAACCCAATATTTATACAACGCCTATATTTACTCGGGCAAAGATAGTGACGGTCGTGGGTTGACAAAGGAAGAGAAAAGTTTAGTAAACCAACTCAATCAGTAATAAGGCTTGCTAAATGTTTGTATAATTCAAATAGAAGTAAAACCGCCGACAACTGGTTTTCATCTGTAGAGCTTGCTGAGCACCTATTTGCAAATAAATTGACATTTGTGGGGACCCTTAGAAAAAATAAAAAGGAGATTCCCCCTGAGCTTCTTCCTAGGAAAGATCGCAAGCAAGGTGATACACTGTACGGATTTACAAAAAATATGAACATCGTTTCACATACTCCTAAAAAAAATAAAGCAGTTATTATTTTATCAACTATGCACCATCGCAAAGCAACTGACGAAGAAACAGGAAGATCTGAAATAAATGCCTTTTATAACTGTACAAAAGGAGGAGTAGATGCCATGGATGAGAAATGTGCTAAATATACGTGTAGTCGCCGAACTCGAAGATGGCCAATGGCAATTTTTTATATACTGGTGGATATTTGCAGTGTAAACCCTTTTATAATGTACTCTTCCTTTCCTAATAATGATATGTCACGTTTTATTTTTATTAAAACTTTAGCATCCCAGTTAATACAAAATCATCTACAAGACCGACTAGAAAATCCATATCTTAATAGAGACATGAAAGGTCTAATTCGTCGAATTTTGA
Organism: Listronotus bonariensis; assembly: GCA_014170235.1. NCBI lineage: Eukaryota > Metazoa > Arthropoda > Insecta > Coleoptera > Curculionidae > Listronotus > Listronotus bonariensis. The sequence goes on from JACEGR010001417.1 coordinate 53,253, forward strand.
GTATACCGGAGCCTACAGTGCAAGAAGAGCGTCTACAAACTACGAAATAATGCTATATATGCCCCTCCCGATTGAAAAGAAAGACTTCATACACCTGCGTAACATGCAAAAAGCCCATATGCCTTCAGTGTTCTCGTAAATGTTGTATAAACTGTTGTCATGGTCCAGAAGACGTCTAAAACATTAGGGTTACAATTTCATGTGCAGATTTTTTTGTCCTTTAACTTTAGAAGTTAGTTTTGTTTTTCTTAGCTTTATTTTAGTTTTATGTTAACAATTTTTCAATACAGTTATGTTTGAGCAACATGTTTCATAAATAAGTTCACTTTTGTTATGTTATGTTTTAAAAATGAAAGAAAAAATACTTGTTTATATTTTTACTTGTTTGCTAACTTTTTTAGTGATATTTAACTACGGATTTTCAATAAACTTTTAGTTACATATTAGATGTTATTAATGTATAAATATAACCTTCACGATTTTTGTTATATTTTTTAATCATATATTTTGACAGGAGTCTGTGAGACTCCCTGTCCGTATTAGTGTTTGAAAAATAGGTGTCAGTAGGAGGTAGTCTGCAAACCGCAGTTTTTGACAAAATCAACAAAACCGAGTTATGCATGGGATATTATATTTTAAATAGTTTTCCATCCGACAGACCATACAACGGGTTTTTCGTATGATTTTTTCAAAGTAATAAACGCGTTTTGTTATTGTTATGCCAAATTTGGTCTTTTGAATTACTATCTAAAATATAATATCCCATACATACCCCAAGCTCGTTAATTTTGGTAAAAATGGCAGTTTGCAGATCACCTTCTCAGTTATTTAAGCTTAAGCAATTTAATTAAAAGACAAATTGGTTAACTATTAACAATCTTCTAACTTTAGCAATAACGGATGTATCATACTTTAATAAATTAAGTAAAAGTTAATTTACCAACAATGTTTTTCTTCTCTTTGATTACTCGAAATTAAGAATAATTAAATAATAGTTTAAAAAACCAAAAAACACGCTTTTATATGCAACCGAACTGAAAATTAGAAAATAATTTTTCATTACAAAGAGTTTGTATTACAGTAATAAAAGGTCAAACAATGAATCATAATTATATACCTTAAAATAGAAATATAATAAAATTTAAGATAATAACAGAATAATTCACTTCAGAGTAAAAAGCGTGGGGTGCATTTTACTATTTTTTCAAAACTTTTCCCTCATAGATATTTACAAATGAAATAATTATATCATTTAATATATTAAGCACCCCACGCTTTTATTCTGAAGTGAATTATTCTGTTATTATCTTAAATTTTATTATAATTCTATTTTGAGGTTTATATTTATGATTTATTGTTTGACCTTTTATTACTGTAATACAAACTCTTTGCAATGAAAAATTATTTTCTAATTTTTAGTTCGGTTGCATATAAAAGCGTGTTTTTTAGTTTTTTTAAACTATTATTCATTTTTCATTTTTTAGTTCGATATATCAATTAGTTTTTCTGCGGACATGTGATATTGCAATGTTTCACGAACTATTTCGTAATCTAATCATTTCATTTAAAGCTTCACTGTTGCATGGGGTTTCAGAACGCAACTACTCCGAACAAGTTTCTGTCAGACTTATGCTGAAAGTACGTCCGAAACTGCACGCATTCGCAGATCGCGCACTAGCTCTTTCTCTGTTACTCTCCTACAGAAAATCTATAAAGGAATTTATTTATCCTGGCGATCCTAATTAGGATAACGGGATACTGTTTGCAGATTATTGCATTGTCATGGGTCCTTGATACGTGTGCAAAGTTTCAAAGAAATCAAATCGCTGGAAGTTCGTAAAAATTAAGCCTAAAGATTTTGTTACATACATACATACATAAATACATACATACATACAAACAACCCAAGCTAATAAAAGCGTGTTAAAAAGATGGGTGTTAAATTTTTAAGTTGTGGAAACACGAGTATTAAATTTGGGTATATTAAGAATAAAAAGATGGGTGTTAAATTTTTAAGTTGTGGAAACACCAGTATTAAATTTGGGTTTATTTTATCTCTAAAATTTGTTTATTAATTCTGATTTAAAAGGTTTGGTTTTTACCTCTATAGTGTATTTCTTTAATGCTCTCCATTTTTATTTTTGAAAAGGATTAATTAAAAAAAATAATCTTAGATAATAAAATTATTGCGTAAATGTTATATTTTTGTTTGAATTGAGAGATACAAATTTCAAGAGGGCAAAATGTTAAATGTAAAGATAGACTCGTAGCATTATATTTTAAATCTTCTTAAAAAGTACTTCATAACACTAGAATATAAAGACAGCACCTTCACCTTCTTTAAAAAGGTAATACTTTAATAATTACCTGAATACATGATTTGAATGACCATATTTCCAAAAATAATAAAAGGTAGATGTAATTAATGTGGTACCTTCTTGATGCTCTAATAAATACCTTTTAATGGTAATAATATACAGGGTGTTTCTTGTAAAATAATTAAACTTTTTGTCTTATCCGGTATATAAACAGAAATAACAAGATAAAAAAAAACTTAAGAAAATACCACATTAATTATTATACCTAAACTACAGGCGGTACAGGGTGGGACCTTTTAATTGACCTTGCAGGTGTATAGCAAAAACTTAAAAAAGATAGAACAAACAAATCTGATTCGATTTTTAAAACAAATTTAAAGGTAAAAGTAAATCATGGCTAACTTGATTCGTTTTGGAGATACAGAGTGCTTTTCAAATTTTGTCAATTTGGCCAGACACTTGTAACTCGCTTGATATTAGAGATAGAAAAAAATGTAAATAGAAGAGTTTTAGGGATTTTTACGTAGAATTCAGTGGCGTACCTATATTTCTTCATTAGGTTGTATTTGAAAGTTATCACACAAAGTTAGATTTTTTATCACCAATAAAAAGGTCTCCTTAAAAGCCGTAAAAAATACCACATTAAATATATTTAATTTTTTATAGATTGGGAAATATAGCCATCGTCAGAATATGATAATAAAATGGCTTTTTAAAATAAAACACTCTGTATATTTTGTCCCCATTTAAAAGATATTTTTAAGATCTTAAGAAATTAAACACATTTAGAATGATTTTCTCTAAATGTTTAGAAAATATAAGCTTCTAAATCTTAATAATTTACATTTTTTTGATTTATGGGATCATATTTTCAAAACTATAACAGACAAATATAAATTAAATGTGGTATTTTGTTAAACCCCTGTGAAATATTTTTGCAACGGTAATATAATACACAGGGTGTTTCTAATAACGAAAAGATGTTTAGGAATAAAAATACTTTTAAAATATGCACATTGGTTTATTTAAAAGAAAGAACTTTTAAATAGTTTCTTTGCGATACCGAGCGTTTCTCTGACTTTTTGCTATTTTGACGGTTCTTAAGCTTGCTTTACATATTACATTTTAAAATAAGTATGTCCTAATGTACAAACTTCAATTTTACCCCTTTAGTTTTGAATTCCAAACATCTTTTCTTTATAATTTTTTTTAATATTATTAAAAATATGGGTGGTTTCCTCTTGTACAAAATTTATATTATTTACTCATACTTCGTAAACCTCTGCAAAAAATTAATATCTGATAATTTTATTTTAGGTTTAAGACCATGCAGAACTCTTTATAAATAACTACTTTTTTCGTAAAATCAATGTTGAAAAAGTCTTCCATATGGTGCGAACTTAAGTATACACACTGTACATATATAAAGTTCTTTCTTGTTTTTCAGTCTAAAATCACCCATTACAGATCTGTCAGTTAGAGTTACTGGATACCCTGTATATACTCTTTATACTACATTAAACCTTATTAAAAGTAAAGGGATTAATATTTTGCTGTAATTTCCATCTTTCCCCAATTCGCATAGCATATATATATAAACGGTTTAACTACCCGGCACGTGATTAACTATTCAAAGCCAAAATTATGATATAGGTGACAATAAAGCCATACTAAGCCTTTTTCAACGCGAGTAAGCCTGTAGATTTAATTTTTAAAATGCCGTTATGGTCACTATTTGTCTTCATTTTCGAGTTAATTCGGCGTAAAATAAGGTTTCCTGCGTGCGTAAAAACGCGCTTTTTCATCATACATGCTGCGCTAAAATTTTAATAACAAAGGGGAAGAATTTCTCGCAGATTAAAGAAGTATCTTATATCTAATAGAATTTTTTCTTGTTTTTTGGCTAAATAAAATGTATACTGAATGGCGCATCGCAGGACTGGCCATAGGAGACACATGGTTACACACTACAATTGATATTTCCTAATAAGTTAATTAAATGTAGTGGAAGTAAAAGTATTTAAAAATTTTTAAAAACAGACAAGACATTGTATTTAATACTGGTGGATTCACTAAGGTATAAATCAGGTATTCAACGATTTAACAAACAGTTTTTCTTAAATAACATTTAATTGGCTTATTAGAAAATAGCGAAATTTATTGTGTGAGCTTATCTTCTTAATGCCTTTAAAATAGTCTAATACAATTTTGTTGTAAAATAAATAGAAAGCCATTATTTAAAGATATCAAAATTTACACCCTATTTTCTGTCTCCATCTGGCATGCACCACCCAGTAAAGCATTGAATAAAAAGCTTGAAATCAATTATATGTATAATTTTTTTACGTTAAAATCATAATACCCTACAATTATGTTTTACGTTATGTGCATAAGTGTTTATTTTATTTTATTTGTGCTTGAACATCAGCTGCGTGCATCGCTTGATGCGTCATTGGTTAGTTGGTTGGTTTAAAGCGGGCTTGGTCATTTAACCATGTTTGCACTGCAGTCTGTTGTCTCTTGCGCACCCTTACTTGTAATAGAAGTACGCTGCCCTGCATCAGGTCTAGCAGATTTCTAATGCGGAGGAAAATTCCCGCAATGTTTGTTTCCATCTCCTTCTTTTAAGTACCTACTAAAACCTTTCCGTTAATTTTTTATTTTTAAAACTGTTGTTTAGTAAAAAACACCTTGTAATTATTCACATTAAATGCGTGCCATTAGAGAGCTCTTTTTCTACGTTAAAAATTGTTTTGTTTTGTCATAACTTTTGATTTTTAATAGCTACTCTATTTTTTAGCAAGTTTTCCAAAAGCAAATTCTTCAAAGAAGTCTTTTTGTAAGATATTTGCTACGCACTCTACCAGCGCTGGCCATTGTATGCAGATTTCATTTATAGGGCGATATTCTTTAGAGTGTTGGTACTTTGTCCAGGTCGATGCTATGTGTTAATTCGAATTCAATTGTGTAGGTTCCAAATATGGCATCTCGTGGGCGCTTTAGACCCCTACATTCCATAATTACGTAAGAAGGGGTTTCATCCCCATTTCCGCACTACCTACTGATGTTATCTGCTACCAGACCCAACCCGACTAGATGCTTTTTAGTATACCAGTGTCCAGATATCAGGCCTATAATTAAAACACGCGGCAGCGTGTCAAGCTAGCTTAAGCAAAGGAATGTGTAATATTACACGAACCACTTGGTTCCACTTTTGACTCCTCCATAACTCAAAATCTATTTAACGTAAACACATTCGTGCGTTTATTTATACCCATAAGGACAACTAAAACACCTAATTTTATGAAGCTAGTTTAAACGGTTATAAAGATATAAAGGTCTAAAAGTCGACATTTTTCCAGTGACTGACTGACTCACTGACATATAGATTAAAACCTAACCCACTTCCAGATGACAAATAAAGATGAAATTTGGAATCCATCTGGGTAATTGTGTGTAAGGGCAGAAAAAAACCTGAAAATAAAAAGCTGTTAAAAACTAGGGGGTCCCCAGACAAAAAAAGTTATTTTTCTTTTAATTGTAGCGGTTGAAATGTTACAAATGGATATTTAAAATGATATTGGTCCGTGATGTGGTAGTTATCACGTCCGCTTAACACGCGGAAAGTCTTCGGTTCAATCCTGGGCGAAACATAACGTTTTTTATATTCTTTTTTAATTATCAATAATATATTGACAACTAAAACAATATTATGTTTCTTTAAACTTTAAATAACTAATAATCACTTATCCGTATTCAAGTACCAAATATTGTGATATCAATTTAAATTAAATTTTTAGGGTCACTTTACGTCCAAACGGTTAGATTTTTTAAATTAAATAAAGAATAAAGAATACCTTTTTAAAGGTTAAACTTTTTACCAAAACACATTTAAAAAAGCAAAATTTGAAGCACTTCCATTTAAATCGGAACTGCCCCATAAAAGCTAAAACATTAAAAATCTGCATCTTATACATTATATTCTACCAAAATTTAAAAATCGTATAAACAATTTAAAAAAAAAATGACAGGTATGCTAGTAATTTCATGGACAGACAGCCGGTATATTTAAGGGTATTTAAAATTATGTATTTTGGTATTTTGTGTGAAAACAAACAAATAATTACTGGCAGTAAAAAGAGTAAATTTATAATTCTGTATTTAATTTGTTATCTCTTATTAAGGTATACTTTATTTTCTCTTTTAAAAGGGTGAAAATCAGGAGATGAAAATAAACGAAAGAACTGAAAGTGAAGGGAAAACGAGTAAGCCAAAACTAATTGACTCATTCGAATTGAGTTAATTTGGTGTTTGGGGGTTTGAAATGGAAATAATTTTAGACGAAATGGTAGTATGCTCTATCAGTTTTGACTGCGCCTTGAAGGCTTTAAGAGTTTCTAGAAAATTAACCGTTTAAATTTATTTAATAAAGGGTTTATCAATAAGAGCGTCAGAATTTTAAAATGTTACTGCAGCAACATTCTTTCATTTTCAATATTTTAAAGTCCTGATGCTCCTATTAGTAAACCCTTTTATTTTTCTTTGGTTAAAAGGAAATCTCAATTCGTTTTTCACCTTTAACATTCATTATTTCTATAGGTAAAAAGCGTTGTTCGGCAATGTACTTTTCCGTCCGTGGCCGGAAATATTTTTTGCGGACTCTGACGTTCGATGAAGTAAATTATCATTATATTACAGTGTGATATTACAGTAGGTAACGTATTATACCAAGATCAAATAATTATAATATTTATATTTAATAAGCTAAAAAATTAATATTTTAACGCTACCTAAAACTTGGGGACAAACCAAGGACGAAAATAAACTTGGGTCTCGGACAACACCCTACTCTGTTTCAGGCAGAAGTCGTAGCCATAAAGCAACTTGCTAGGAAAATTAAATCCAGAAGCAGTTACGTGGATAAAACCTTATAAATTTACTCGGACAGCCAGGCAGCCATCAGGGAAATTAGTTTCTTGAAAAAATTAGCTGTAAGCTGGTGCAGGACTGCGTAGTTGCGCTGGAATGAGGTGGGTGCGTCTAACAAGCTCACCATTGCCTGGGTACCAGGACACAAGGGCCACGAAGGCAATGAGGAAGCTAGATAAATTGACAAAGGAGGGGCTGGCAGGACAATAGTAGGTCCCGAGCCCTACTGTCGTATTCCGTCATGCCAAGTTAGGTCATCTATTAGATCATGGATCATGAGGAAATCCCAAGACTGGTGGACAAAAATACCAGGACAGTTTCAAGCAAAAATATTCTTTTTACTTGCTGGAATATAAGAAAGATCTTCTGAATTACAACTGGAAGGCGGTAAGAATAATAGTGAGTCAACTAACAGGTCATTGCGGACTAAATAAACACCTGGAAACTGTCAGTCAGGTTAGGCAGAAGAAAACTACCAGGAGGAAGAAGAAACCGCAGAATACTTATGGTGTTATTGCAAAGCCCTTTGTTGTCTGCGGTTTGCAAAGCTGGGTGAGGAAAAACCTAAATAGGTAAGATGTACCTAGAAGCCGGTTTCAAGCCTGTGGACACACAATAAACCCAAGCAGGTTGCAATGATAAAGGATATACAACCCACCTTTAGGCTAATTTTATCTACCTTAAACTTAAAGATTTATTTTGATAGGAAAAAAAGTAACTTCTAGGAAAGGCATATTTCTGGACTAGGCTAAAGCTTCGTCCAGCAAACTCCGAGATATATCGCTTTTTCTATATGTTACACAAAATACTAATATATTTAATAAAATTATAGAAAACAACCAAAACAAAATATATTTTTCTAATATCTCAAAGAGATATGCATGGTATTTTTAGGTGATTAATTATCCAACTTCTTGTGTAGTGTGAAGTGTTGTGAGAGGGTAAGATCAAGAATAAGAATTTTGAAATGTTTTTAAAGCAAACCTACACTGAATTGTTGTATAATCTGGCGGTAAATTATTTCTTTAAATACAAGTTAACAAGAATTTATCATTTAAAAAGAAAGAAAAATAAACTAGCTATGTTTTTATCAATAGTAGTACTTTATAATGTATAGCTTTATAATTTAAAATTTACTCAGATTACATTAATTCTGTTCTATCAAAGAGCTCTTTACCTACATTAAAAATATATTTTTTGCATAATTTTTACATTTTTACACATATCTATTTTTAGCAGCTTAAAAAAAAAAGATCAATGCAAATGGTAAAAAAGGTAAATGCGATTTTTAACTTGTTTAATAAACTCTATTTATTATTACCATAAAAGTACAATTCACGGTTTTACCGTGCTACAGAAATTAATTTTTGGAAATAAAGAACTCACAATTATTTAAATATAAAAGCACTATTTTAAACCCCAAATTTAGATTTAACACTTATTTCTAATTCTCCTTTGTTAATTATATCTTTTCTTTTAACCTCATAGTTTTTAAAAAATCGCATTAGTTTTTATACCATTACTTGTTTTTTTTTGACAAAGCAATAAAAATGATTTTAAATATATCATTTTTTGAACGACATTATCTTGAAAAACTAATAAAGCAATGCTACATATTATCTAAAACATAAAGCACCCACATCCATGTATTCCTCCAAAATAATAAAATCCTGTAACTCTTCTCAAGAGAATGGCAGGCTTGCTGGTAATTTTATGGACACCCGGTATTTACCTATTTTTTAGTAATACTTCCAGATCTATCTTTTTATCAAAAGATACCTTGTTTATTCAATAAATGTTAATGGCAATTTTAGCATATCCTTCACAGTCTTGGGCAGCATAAAATCGGGATCATGAATCAATGCCAGTCCAGTCGCGAATATTTACGGCCTAGAGCTTTTTTTTGCTTTGAGGATTTATTAAGTCGTTCTGCAAGAGTTTAAAAAAATGGTTCAAATCCTGTCCTATTTTACGGCGTTTTAATGTCTATAACTTTGCAAGACCTTAATAAATTCCTCACCCATATCCATGTTGAAATACACACTGTATTAAACTACTACTTAAACAAAACCCATAGAGAATTTTGAATTGATTACATATTGTGAGCTACTCTTCCAGTAGTTCTTTTATTCGTAATCGATACCCGTATTTGCTAGTAGAGATTTGGCGTGAGATACAAAGCGCGATACCTCAAATAACGTCTAACTTCGTATCTAAGTAACTCGATTAGCCTCCGCCTTTTCACAGAAACTTTAAATCTGAAAAGTTGCAGATTTCGCATTCGGTTCGGTCTGATAAAGATGCATTTTAGTTTTTGGCGTGATTTGTTTGTTTTGACGGTGTTTACGACGCCTTAGTAAAGGATTTATTGGAAATATTAGTTTTCGATAATCCATCAAAAATATTCACAGATATTAATTCATTTTATACAGGGTGTCCTAGTATAAGTAGGCAATCTCTTAGATTTATAGTGAACACATGCAAATAACATGACTAGTTCCCATTTTTTTTCTTAAGCCCCGACTAAGAAAGATATGTGTCTATAAAGACGTTGCCGAAAATCTGATTTCTTAAATAACTTTATAAGTGCTAGGAATAATTAGGTAATTTTTTATCAGATAAATATAAGATACTTCTTTCTTTAGTTTGCAAAGGGCAGGTCATAACCCTAACATAATGGCGCTAATTATTATTACATTCTGTATATTAAAGAAATAAAATTAGTTGTTTTGATTAGCATGAACCTTAAAAAATACACTTCTCTTCTATGTCAATAAATTATAGTGTTTTCAAAACAACGGCGTCCTCTAGCGGAAAGCAACAAAAAACAATATGACTAGTAGTCTAAGATCCCAATAGGAAGCGATCTTTATCCATCTGTTAACCGGATAAAAACTGTTTTATATTAAAGATAGTATTTAAACAAAGGTATTGTCATCGGGTTGCCTTAAAAAATAGGATCAAGACTATGACCAATTAAATAAAAGTTTAAAAATTTTTAGGGACCCTGTATAATGTCAATTTTCATTTTTTAATTGTACATGATAGAACTAATATATTGGTACATTTTGTTTCTTCGATTTTATAAATAAAGCTGTGGTACATTCTTAAATTTTAAACTTTAATATTTTTTTGTGGTACTATATTATTTAAAAATATACATTTAATTAACCAGCACACGTACCTATTTAAGAATGAAGGTTCCCATTATACAAGGCGTGTCAAAAATTTTAAGGATCATTTTTAAAATTAAATATGGCCTTTGTCTAATTTTTTAGGCAACCTTATTGCGTTACGTTTGTTTAAATATTGTCTTTAATATAAAACAGTTTTTATTCGAATAAACTGATGGGTGAAAGTCGCCTCCTATTCGGATCTTGTACTATAGGGTGGATTTTTTCTTAATCAGCAAAGGTTCCTCTTAAAAGTAAAGCAAGTTTGTTAAATTCTGTTAGGGGAAACCAAAATTAAAAGCCGTTTAAACAGTAAAATTTTACTCTTCCTCACTCGTGCTTTTATTGTGCGCCCTATAAGAAAAAGTGATAAAGTAATAAAATGCAGAATTCTAATAGCAATGTCGTGGACATATTGTTTTTCTAACTTAAACTGGGTGATTTCAAAAATAATTTACACGACTATAAAGCTGTTACGCCCTATAGAGGTATAGTTAGAAATTTGAAAATAATTTTTAGCGGTGTTTTTATAGTCAATTTCCTTAAATGGATTTTTTCCTAATGTTTTACGCCTATTACTTCTTGAGATATGTTACCTATCCACCCCTAATGAAATGCCCTGTATATGTTAGGAAGATACAGAGAAGCAAGGGGTAAGTATGCTATTTGCGCCCACGTAGTAATAAAAATTAGATAGCTGGACTGTCTTAGGGCGGTATCAAAGGGTTCACTTGGGTGAATGTTGTTCAAATAAGTAAATAGTCATATATTATATATTTCATTCCGCGTTCACACAACACCAACAAAGTTACTTTAAAAATGAAGGTACATTCTTTATTTTCTCAAAAGATGCCGTCTAACAAACTTGTGCGCTTTGGAATTCGTATGATATGTGATTATTTGATTAAGGAATTACAAAAAAAATCAAAGCAAAAACATCGTCGCTGGTGGATGCAACCATGGATTTTAAGAAGAAAGGTCCTGGAGGCTTCAAACATGTTACTAAAAGGCGGTATCAGACGGTTTACTTGAGTGAATGTTCGTTCAATTAAATATTCATTTATATGTCATTTCGCGTTCACACAATACAAACAAACCTACTTAAAAAATGAAGGTTCATTCATTATTTTTCTAAAATATGCTGTCTAACAAAGTTGTGCGCCTTGGAATTCGTATAATATATGATTATTTGATAAGGGAATTAACAAAAAGAAGCAAAGAAAAAACGTCGTTGCTGGTGTGTGCGACCATGGATTTCAAAAAAAGTCCTGGGAGCTTCAAACATGGTAATCTAAGAGAACTAGTGGGATAAGATCCCGAATCAATATCGCAATATAAAATGCTCCAAAAGGAGCAACGTGTTTTCATTGTTTTTTTAAACACGATAAAGCAAGTTTGTTAAATTCTGTTAGGGAAACCAAAATTAAAAGCCTTTTAAACAGTTTCACTCTTCCTTCGGCTTTTATGGTGCGCCCTATAAGAAAAAGTGATAAAGTAATAAAATGCAGAATTCCAATAGCAATGCCGTGGACATATTGTTTTTCTAACTTAAACTGGGTGATTTCAAAAATATATATATATATATATATATATATATATATATATATATATATATATATATATATATATATATATATATATATATATATATATATATATTGTTATACACGAATATAAAGCTGTTACGCCCTATAGAGATATAGTTAGAAATTTGAAAATAATTTTGATACAGTGCACGTACTTTACCCTACAAGAGACGCAATGGAATAAGAGACGCCGAGTGAACATTCATTTTATATCTATACGTGTCATTTTCCGTTTATTCCGATAGCGAGTGAATAATGTCGAATGCCGATATCCACCACTGGTGGATCGGATCACTCAAGGTTCACTAATGAATTCATTATTTATTTTTATTTCACTGTATGTTCACGTTTCACTTCGAGTGAAAGATGCAAAATGAAAGAGAGAAGTGAACACTAAATGTAAACAGTCTGACAAGAGGTGCGACGAAATGGGAGATCCCCAGTAAACATTCATTTCATGTCTAGACGTGTCATTTTTCGTTTATTCCAATGGTGACTGAATAATGCCGAATGTCAATAACCAGCACTGGTGAATCGATTCACTCAAGGTTCACTGATAAATTCATTATTCATTTTTATTTTACTGTATGTTTACATGCTTCACTTCCGAGTGAAAAATGCAAAATAAAAGAGAGAGAAGTAAACAAAAAATTAATAGTCTGACAAGAGGTACGAGGGAATGGGAGATCCCCAGTGAACATTGATTTCATGTCTAAACGGGTCATTTTACATTCATTCCGATGCCGGGTAAATATACCCGAATGCTTATATCCAGCACTGGTGAATCGGTTCCCTTAAGTTTCACTATTTAATCCATTATTCATATACATTTTACCCTATGTTTAAGTGTTTTACTTCAAGTGAAAGATGCAGAATAAACGAGAGAAGTGAACGAAAAGTTGATCGTCGGATACCGCCTTTATACCTCATCGCACTAATAAAAGGTTAACAAACATTACTTGGGGCAAATTCAGCTTTTAAACAACAACAAAATTTAACTAGATTTTGCTGTATACCTAATTTTACGAAACTACTTATGCTGAACCCCTACAGAACTATCTTTTTAATTCAATGGATCTCAACCTTTTCCCAAAAACTTCAAAAACCAAAAGTTGTCGATCCGGCATCGATAAAACTGCATTTCCTTCTCTTTGCCGTGATTTGTTTGTTTTGATAGCGGCAAGCGTACTCACATTGCTCGTTAAAGGACATCCAGGGTAATTTATGAAATGTTTGCGCAAAGAGAAAAATTGTCCTTTTCCAAAACCCGTAAATATCATAAATCACTTACTTTTGTATTTCAAATACCCTTCTTTACCTATGCGGTTGTCTGGTAAAGTTACGCTTTAGTTTACTACTTGAAAGTTTCAAAATAAATTTAAAATTTGTGATAAAAAGTGTTTGGACAAAGCTACTTATTAGAATGAAAACAAACAAGAAAAATTGCCAAAAACAGTACATTACAAACTGAGCGTGGAAAGTGTTTTGTTACTGTCAAAAAATCAGATTATTTATCAAGGCGCGTAGTGCCGACGTCAACCATTTCTCGAGACAGTACCTAATGAAACTTTTCACCGAGGTTTGTATCAAGGTTAGTTTATATTTATTCTGGGAATAGGTTGCGACATATCCTCAACTTTTAGGCGGTTCGAGGTCGGGGACGCAAGGAAGGGCACCCCACGGAGAAAAGTTGGCAAGACTGGGTAAAATCAAAGCCGATGATCAAGCCAGTGGCGTCTAGAATTTACGCATTTTATTTTGCATTGTTTTGAAAGTGATACTTGGTGAAAAATGTAATTCCAAATGTTTTTTCTTTAAAGTGAAAAAATTTACAACTTAATAATAATTAAAAACTGTTGTGTAAATGATTGTTCTAGTAATACAATAAACTGTTTATCTCCGGCACTAAAGAACATGGCTGAAAAATGGGAGATGTGACGTCATCACACGTCAAACCAATATGGCCTTTGGTTTGTATATTAGTGTCTTTTTCTCTTAGCAGCAGTACTTAAAGTATACACCTATTAGAGGCAGTCTTGCTTATTTGCCAGGCTAAATAACAGCTTGCGTGAGAGGAAACGTACCCCTTTTTCTATAATTTATTTTTTTCTATATTTTTTTGGCAAGTTTTCTAATATACCTAAATTTATTGTATACAGTAATTATCACTATTTTTTCTTTTTGTTATTTATGTATTAGTTTACTTGACCATCAGGTTAACTGGTAGATCAACTCATACGAAAGGATGGGATAAACTACGCCATTTCAAAAGTGTAATTTTTTAACTTTTGAATTAAAATCTATTTATTTATTTATTTATATTAGGTGACGTCACGTCTATATAACCAGCGACGTCATGATAAAATGTACGTTTTAGCGGGGCATTTAAAACTGTTTTTTAAAAACTGTCATCATGCCTATTGTCATATTTTAGTCAATGCCTTAAAGGGCAGTTTTATTCCTCATTTACTCATATAGCCGCAGTGGTACACATTTTAAACCATCAGCATGTTGTTTCGCGGCGGTGGTACAAAATATGGATGCGTGTTTCATTTTTTTTTAAACTGCTGTTTATTTTGTGTCAACTGTGGACAGAGTAACTCATGTTAACAGGTTTTTAGGATATTCTGAGCAAAAATCGGTTAATAAAAACAGCATGGCTGAACGAAATCAGTTAGCTTCTTTGTAACTGTTTAGCGTCTTTTAATGTTAAATATATAAGGAAAGAAAGTTAAAATTATTGTATACTTTGTTTTATTTTAGAAAAGTACTCTACTTCGGTAGGCTCTAATATAATATTACTAATAAAGATAATTGTTTATATTACCAGAAAATAAATTATTATTTTCGATATATATATGAATATGAAAGAGTTTTATAGGGAGATGGATGGAAATGGAAGAATCAGTACATTTCTATATTGATTCTAAAGGAGATATTTCAGACATGGAGAAAGAATTACAGCCCGAATCTATGTCTGTACCCTAAAATAATAAAATAATTTTTTAGACAGCGATAAAATGTTAATTTTCTCTTTCAGAAATACAAAAAAATATGGTACAGAATTGCACGATTCTGAAATAACAGTAAAATACTTCGAGTTTCCAGTATAATTCAATATTTTTAGGCCTACTCTTCCACATATATTTACAAAAACATTGGCTTGCCAGATCTTATAAGGGATATTCTAAATCTTACTTTATTGATGTTTTTCACATATTTATAAATAAATAATCTATTTGCTTGGTTTTTATTTCTAAGTTAGAAAGGTCTTATTTTTGCTTGAGGCTTGGTAGTATAAAAAGTGCACCACCCCATAAAATAATAAAAAAAAACACAAGAAAATATACATAAAACATTTTTTTATATCTATTTAAAGTGTTAGATATTATTATATTTGTATTTTTAAAATAATAAAAAATTACTCTGTACTGTAAATAATAAAAAAAATGTAGGGAGGCATGCACGTTTCCATATTTAGTACAAATATTGTAGTAAAAACGTACTAAGTGACTTTTACCTCTAAGTCGACAAAATATAATTACGTTTATTATTAGATACCTGTTAACATTATTTTGTTTATTAACATGTTCAAATATTAAAATAAATATACTGCAGAAATAATAAATTTCCAAATGACTTTTGAACAAGTCAAAAGCATTTATCCCCGAAATAATAATGAATGTCTAACCCTTGGCACAGGAATTTATTAATATCTGTCAGGACAATTCCTTTATCTCAATAATGTCAAAGGTTTAATATTAAATTTGTAAGGAATCAAGATATAAATATAAGACAAAATCTAGAAACATTTTTATAAAAGAAAAATTCTTTTTACAGTTACTAGGTTAATCTTTTTTTTGTTCAGGTTGTTTTTTTATGTCTATTAACTTGTTTTTGTGATATTTATTTACTTTAGATAATAGGTAATTAGTCAATAAATTTTAATTTGCAATGAACAGAGCACTTTAAACAATAATATGGTAATAGAAAATCTACATTAGGTAGTACACATAATTTAAACCCACAACATCAGATTGACAGAACACAGTTTTTTTTATGTTTACAGTAAAATTTAAATCAAATACAATTTAAAACACCATAATTCATAACGAACATGCATTAAAGCCAACCAATCTCTTTAACGATACTTGATCGAGTGAGGCCGCAATTATAATAGAAAAAAATTACGATAGGTCGCATTCATTTGTCAGTAGTACCGACTTAACGACACTGTACACAATACACAATTTTAATTCATACTTTAAAAACTATTACGGTTGTCAAAGGGACTCACCAAATATATGTGCAAAAAAATATTAAAGTAAACAATTTAAAAAATCATATTTTCTTAATCGGGGTGTATACTCATAAGTTGTTTATTAATATTGAAAATTGCAATTAAATAAAAAAAGCGTTTTTGGTAATAAAAAAAATTGTTGCATGGGGACAGAGAGTAACTTTATGTTTTATAAAAAACCCTTCTTTGAATCACAAAGAAACTATTTAAAAAGCAATACATTGTCGAAATGGTAACATTAAATCATTAGTTACGGGTTTGTTTTTCTTTAAATTAATAAAATAGTGACTAATAAATTATTATATTTTTTCTGTTTTTGCCAGGAACAAAATTATTTTGCCCTTGGACAAACTAAACTTTATTGGCCCTAATAATATTTTTTAATGCAAAAATAAAATTCCTTACTGCTTGTTATTTCCTTGCACTGCAAGGTAGCATCCGTCGAAACACTGTCCGATCTGGCGATGAAAATTTTCACACTAGCCAAAGTGCGAGATACACAATAAGCTGCCACGCTTATACGCCATTTCTTTTCTGAAAACATTTTTTGAAGTTTTTTTTTATCGCCTACACCGTACTTATGAGAAACAAAATAGGTTAAAACCGGTCTGCTGTTGGTGATCTCAATTAACTCTGAAGAAAAACCTTTGACTAGCGTAAAAACTGCATCGCCAGATCGGTCAGTGTTCCAACGGATGCTTTCTTGCAGTGCAAGATAATAAGCAATAAGGAGCTTTATCTCTCTTTCATGTCTGAATAATGATTTCGACTGCTTGTCAAGAATACTTATTTCTACAAATATTTAATATTTTTTTGTTTGGAAAAATAGCTTTCAATACATGTTATCTGAAGCTTCATATTTGACAAGTAAACTAACAGCCCAAAGTCACATCAACGACTTTGATACCAATTTTCACGGATCATGGTGGACATTAACCATTAGAAAGCTCAGACGCAAATCTAATTTAACTAGACTGGACCCAACAATGGCTACAATAAGGTAATTAACCGCAGTGTTGTCGGCAATAACAAACATTTGGGTGTTGTATTAAACAAATCAATAAATTAATTAACAGCCACGCTATGATTTCAGTATAAGGACATAGTAACAGTATTAAGTTTCCTAAGTGGTTGTCTTTACAAATGACAAGTTGTAATTGTCTTGAAGGACTTTATTGCTTTTTTATTTACAAAAAAATGTTATTAAAGTGGTTTATAAAAATGGGATTTGCTTTTTACATACAACAAAAAAGTGTCTTCTGATAAATACCTACCATTATTAATTTAATGTTTAAAATCACTGATTGTCACTTTAATTTGTATGATCAAGCCAAGAGACCAAACTATTATCTATTAGGGTTAGAAAAAAGAGGCTACACAAAAGTCTTTTAAACAGTAACAAAAGCTAAATCTGTGTCCTGGACATATCTATACTCTGTTCACTATAAATGAGGAGAACACCTGAACAAAAATGTATTTTATTGGTTTAAAAGTCAATAACCCTAGTTACCACAATAAAAACTGCATTTTATTAGTTTAAAACTACAGTAACCGGAGTTACATACTAGGTATTCATTATAAATTTATAGTGGCCGAAGAATAGGGTATTTAACTAGATCTTACATGCTTCGCTTCTTAACAAACTTCCTTTCATTCCTTCTGATTCACAAAGTCTAAAGGTTGACCTATGAATATACCCATTTGTTCTCAGTGTTTTTAAAAATAATAGTCACTTTTCAATAGTCCCACCATTTGTTTTAACTGGGAACACCACAAAAAAGGACCCAGCTATTAGTTTCTTGCATGGATCACGCACCTTTTAACTAGATAATGGGACTCGATGTTGTTTTTGGCACCATCTGTCTTTTGTAGTATTAAGCGTCTGTTTTGGTATTTTAAGGACTGGTTTTGGAGTGTTAAAATTTCTAGATGACCCAATTCTTCCTAATTTATATGCCTTCTTATTGCGTTGTAGTTCTAAATATTTAGGAACCCAAAGCAATTATTTTTGGTCCTGGCATCAAATCCTTTAAGGTCATTTAGGTCTTTATCATGATTTTGGTTGTTACACGATGAGAATTTAAGTCTTTTAAAGCTGTCGACCCTGGCAGGTGGTAAATTTGTTTTCTTTGACCAGATGTCAGTTCACAACTAACTCTATGTGATTTCTTAAAGTATTGACTGCAAGTTATAAAGCACAAGAAAAAATTCCGTACTGTCTTGGTGTATTATACAAAGTATTTTACCCCTTTAAAGACAGTTAAAAGAAACATCCTGCTTTTCTATGCTATCCACCACGACCCTCTTTCCAAACCGGTTTCGCGCTGCCTTACAGGAACGCGGCTCGTCAAACCACGAAGGCAAAAAGCCTAAATACTAACGTACCGTGGGTGTCTTAAGCGAGGTAAGAGGGAGTTTGTTGACACGGGACTTAAATACTTGAAGATTTGGGGGGAAAGAAAGGCCTCCGCGGGCAGCAGGTTCCACAACCTAGAAACTCTAGGGATAAAAGAACGAACAAAGTGGGAAGTTCGGGGCCTGTCCAGTTGGACCGTATACGGATGCATACGCGCGGAACCACGAGTTTCTCTGTTGGGAACCGTAAGTGGAGGAATTATACTGGACAATTCTTCAGAGCAGAAGCCATGGAAGTATCTATAAAAAAGCGATAAATCCCCACAGCTCGACGATGTGCAAGAGAGGGAAGCCTTTCTGTAAGTGAAGGATCATTAATGAGACGAATAGCTCTTCTTTGAATAAAATCAAGAATGCTTAGGGTTGTGGGGGACGCCATGCCCCAGATATGAGAACAATATTCCAAAGGAGGTCGGATTTGGGACACATATAAAGTGTATAAATTAGAAGGGAAAAATACTTTTGGCTCGAAAGAGAAATCCAAGCTTTTTGAAGCTGCCGTGGCTATAGATACAATGTGTTTATGCCAGTTAAGGTTACTTTCAAATGTGACGCCCACAAGATTAAAGGTGTCTTTGCTCTGTAAAACTTGGCCGCTCATAAGTAGAGAATGAGTATTTGATGACTCTTTTCGCGACAAGGAACATTATTGTGTTTTGGATGCATTAAAATAATTTTAGGTAGAGCATTAATGGCAGAATTTAATATCCTACCGCTGGACAATGAAACTAGTCCAATAAGTAGACGCTTGATTTTGGTGCTACTAATCGTTACAGCCTTATTGATAATTTCCTATAAGGCAGGCGAAACAGATCTGGTGAATGAGTCTTGATGGATAACATAGAAAAGCAGGCTGTTTTTTGTCTTTAAAGGAAGTAAAGTACTTTGTATATTGACTGTAATAATGTAATATAATTTCGAGTTCAAAAGCTGTTAGTCGATAATTTTTGTTGCGTTTGTGTGACCACATTTCGTAGAATGTTTGATAACATTTTAAGAAACCCCAGTCAAGAAACTTGCTTGTTCTTTTGCAGCACGTAATAGAGCAACAAGAAGTCCCCCCGCCCCTTACCTACGCTGTCTGTTGATATACGTTTTTTGCCTATCTTTAAAGATTAAAGTCAATAATAAATGAAGCAACCTGTTTCTGCCGTTTGTGAATTGTCACATTACACAAAAATTACTCTCATAGTATTAGTAAAATATAGAGATTTAAGCTAAAATATTTATTAAGATATCGTAGTAAGTAATGTCAATTTTTTATTATTTACATTACAAAAAAGAAACAACAACCACGTATAATTTTAATAATAAATATGGCAATAATATGCATAAAAGTACTTTAATCTGCTAAGTTATATTCTTAATGTAGACCCTTAAGTAACAGTTTCTACTCGCGTTCACTTAACTTCCTTTTTATTTAATATACAGTTACATGCAGACACCCATAATGAACGTCTAGAAACTGGTTTATTGTTATCGTTAAAACTTGCAAACATTCTCCCCAAAGCGCAAAACAATTCCCAAATTCCCAACAAACCAACGGCCGCGTCCAAAATCCGAACTAATCACCAAATTTATCAAAACACTGGCTTAAACTGAGTCGGCAACCCACAAATCTCACTGGGGTAATTAAAATTCATTTCCTTTCAATTACCATAAAATTTATCGTCTTAAAACGATTTAATGTCAAAATATATTGAGCCCTATGCAAATAGCCGTCCCTTAACCCCCACAGATTTCGCGCTTGCTTGACCCTTAGATAATAATTAAGGGTTGTTGAAGGGAGATATAACGATTGGCCCAGGAGGAATGATCTTAAAACAACACCTGTTTTATTTGTGTTCAAAAAGGAAATAACAGGGGTTGCTCCTTTTAATTGGAATGCACTATATTAGACTAGGTCAAAAAAAACACACTGCTTTTTTAATCGTACTCTAAAAATATTGTTCATGACGACGAAAGAAAAATTTCCTTACATTTTTAGCCCTTAATATTAACATCAAGGAGTGAATCATTAAAATTATTGGGTTTTTAACAATTGTCTCAAATCATTCACTCTTGAACCTCAGACCAATTCATATTTTTAAAGGAAATTATTTTTTTACTATCTTGGTAAATTTCCATATAACGAGCCGTTTCCTATTAATTCCATTTATAACTTTGTCACTTAGATTTGGGACTTTTAGACTACACCATTAATATCAATATCTTTATAAAACAAATATTTATTCTTAATGACAATTTTATGCTCTATAGAAAAAATCTAACATTTTTCAATAAATTCATTCCTTTTAAAGTTATTATTAATATGTTGAAATCGAAATTAAAATTTATTTCAAAATTGAAAACTTTAAAGGGAATGAATTTATCGGAAATTGTAAAAAAAAATTTGTAAAGCATAAAATGTCCCTTAAAAGTATTTATTTTATAAGGATATTGATATTTATGGTAGTTTCAAAAATCCAGAATCAAAACTAAAAAAATATGTTTAAATCGCGGTTACAGGAAAACGGCTTTCTACGGAAAATTACTAGGATAGGTGTTTGGTAATTGCCTTTAAGAATATGAATTGGTCATCGGTTTAAGGGGCTAAACATTTTAGTATATTTTTTTCGTCGTCATGAACAATGTTTTTACAATACCCTTAAAAAATGTTTTTTTTTGGCCTAGCCTATACTGTACACGGCACAATTTTTGTATTATGGCTTCTTATTTATGGGTTTTTGGTTAAAAGTATCTTATTTCTTATATTCTATAAAAACAGTTAAAATTATACAGAGAGATTCTGAACTTGTACTCATAAACTTAGGAAACTATTGATAAACATAAAGAAAGTGACGAAAAAAAATTATTTACCATAAAATACAGTGCATTCCAATTAAATTGATTCACCCCATATAATTTCGTTTTTATACGAGTACACATTTAAAAAATCCCAAAACACGTTAATTTTATTTTTGGATTAACATTTACTTGTTTATAATTATTCCCTGGGTTTATTGGCTTCCGAGAAATTTCACCCCAAATACCTAAGGTGACTCACCCATATAACTTTATTCCTTCTCAAAGTATCAAAATAAAAGTATTTCCTAGGTATATTACATAAATGTGCATTGTTTTACCAATTCAGTTTCTTTTGGCTACTTTTGATTTAGCCAGAAACGATCTAAACTTAATAATTTAAATGGGACTTCATGTATATTTTTACTAACATAAATAGAAAGTGACATTTCGAGTACAATAATACTACCTTTGCTCTTTTTTGACATCTAACCTCTAAATATTTCAAATTTTTAATCTAGAGTGTCATAAATGCGATAAACCAGTAAGTTTTGGACCTTAGTAGTTACGAAATTATCCCAACTAGCGCTAAAAGTACCACCTTTCGCACGCGACTGCAACTGACGGAACGACGCGTAGCGGAGTTCGGTAAAGCAGTCAAGTGTGAAAAAGGCATTTTCGGCACGTGTTAGTAACGCTATTTTTTCTACGAGCGTAAAGTAAACTTAAAAACAAAATTGTATTATTATTTTTTTAATTGTAACACATGCTACTATACTCTACTTGTACTTATTAATATTGTTGATAAATGTACAATTTGTGGCATTTTGCAGATTAATAGCGGATTGAAGGAGTTTTTTGTTGTGGGAATTTTAATGTCTGCCGAAGCAAAATTTTCTTTTAATCATGAAACATAAAGTTCTTAATTGCGACTTTCTAACATTTGGCTCAAAATGTTTGTACTTCTCCGCAATAGTGTAAAAAAGTGGTGCGGAAAAATGAAACTTTTAGAACTAAAATAAGTAAGAAAACACGCGAGTAGAAAAAAGCAAATACTCACATCTGTTGTTATATTTATGTGATATACCTACCACATAAGAGCATAACCCTAACCAAGTCAATTTTATACAAATATGTGTCCACCACAAAATACAAAATGACATGTTTTAAAATTATCTTTCAAGTGTAAAAATACAAAAAATTATAAGGAGTGGTTTGTTTTAATTGAAATACCTTGTACATATTAATCCCTATACAAATAGCCGTCCCTTAACCCCCAAAGATTTTGCCTCTACTTGACCCTTAGGTAATAATTAAGGGTTGTTGAAGGGAGATATAACGATTGGTCTAGCAGGAATGATCTTGAAACAATAATTGAAATTGGCGCTGTGTGATTTCACATTCCAGGAATAGTATTAATAACAAGGGTTAGTAATTTTAAATTGTGTGTTTGTTTTAGAAATAGTTAATAATTAATTTATATTTTACTCTGAAAATTATTATTAATTAAATAAATTTTAATTTACAAAAGATAGGCATGACCCGTTGATTGGATTTTTCGCATTTAGGCATCTTGTAAGGAAATAACTTGAAATACAATGTCAAAAAACTATATAGACCTTAAAGTAATAATAATTTTTAATAGTTTTTAAATTAATCGTAATTGTAATCACCATTTTACTTAAAAATTAGTTTAAAACGGTATAATTTGTTTAATATGTCCAAATAACTCAGAAATAAGGACATATAGAGACTTTAAGTCTATTAAAAAAAATGTTTACTCACTAAAGCTCTATTAGACTGAATAATAATATACAGGGTGTTCCATTTAAAGAAAAACAAGAAAAAAGGATTGAACTTTTGTATATTGTGAGGATATTTTTAAGCACCCTGTATATTGAAATTAGCTTAAAGTTATTCATTAAAGAACATTTTCTGGCCCTCTACAATCAAATTTAATACTTTTTGGATACAGTAACCCTTTTGTAGACTTGGAGAAATTTTTTTGGTATCGATGTATTTTTATATTTTTTTGAAATAAATTAATTTTTCTAACAACTTATAAATTGATAAATCTAATATTATACACGTACATAGACAAACATAAAAGTACCAAATATGCAAAAATATTCAGGGTGTTCCACTAAAAGAAAAAAAGATCAAATTCTGGTTGGGCAAATTTAAGTACTTTGTATATGAAAAGAATATTTACTTAAAATTAAGTTTTATCTCTACTTTATACACCACTTTGAACGAAACCTCTAAGTGCCATAGTTTAGGCGCTATAAAAAGCCCGACGCACTAATGAAGCACCCTGTACATTAAATAAAACTTAAAACGATATCATTAAAAAACAGTCGTTTTATTTAAAAGAATATTGCGATAAAGAAAAAAGCGTTAAATCTCATTTTAAAAAGTGTTTTTTCCTTTAAACACAGAAGACACAAAGGAACGGAGACACGCGACTATCCCAAATTAATTAAAAGTGTCCAAAGAGACCTTAAAAAGTTGTTCTTCTTTTGTTATTCGGATCCCAAGGGAAAAGTCTTTCTAGAAAGTTTTCCTCTCATCCAGGCTATTGTCCCGGCATAATTAATCAGGTATTTGAGAGGAGTAATTATTCCTTTACCGGATATAACTTAAACTTTTAAATCCGTAAAAAATGGATTTAAATTGAAAAAGATTTAAAATAAAAAAACTGATTTTAAGTAAATTAAAATAATAAAAATATCCAATAAAAGTAGAATTTTTTGTAACGAAACCAAAAACTGCAAAGACTCTTGAAGGGTAGCACAAGGTATTATTACGAACAGAGGCATAAATGTGACATGATGTAAAGTGTTCAGAGGTTAACCCAAAAATGAGTTCAAATTCAAATCAGAATAATATTCTTTAAATCGAAAAAAAAATTGGCGCATTTTTGCAAATAAATATCTAGAATACACGTGTGTCATAATTTGTTCAGTTGTTTTAATTTAGGAATCGTTAAAAATATATACATATACAATGCTCGTCTAAATTTAGGGCCCCCTCTTCTAATTTAAATTTTTTGGTATTGTTTCATGAAAACTTGAGTAAGTTAGTAAGGACAACATAAACCAAATTTTGGACAAGAAACGAGAGATATAAATGTAAAACTGAGAGCTGAGGGTATTTTGAAAAAAAAAATGGTTTTGTGGCACATTATTTTAAAGCTTTTCACGAGTCCCTACTTTATAACTCTAGAATATAAAGACAATACCTTTACCTACTACAAAATGGCGGTACTTTTAAAATTACCCTGAATACCTCATTTGGATGGCCATATTACCGAATCTATTTAATGGTGATATTGGTAATAATATACAGGGTAGGATAAAAAGTATATATTTCTTTAATGACGCACCTTGTATATTATGTCTCCATTATAATATAGGGTTTTTAAAATACCTTTAAGAAAATACCACATTAGGTATATCTAACTCTATTAGTTTTAAAAATATGGCCATCTAAATCAGGTATTGAGGTAATTTTTAGAGTACCGCCATTTTGTGGTAGATATAGGTATTGACTTTTTTCTTTAAAATGGCGCCCAGCTCTCAGTTTGACATTTATATCTGTTATTTCTTATATTATAAATATTTGGTTTATGCTGTCTTACTAAAATCCTTAACTTTTCATAAAAATAATACCAAACAATTCAAAAGTTAGGAGCATGCCGAACTTTTTATAAAGAAAAACTCTTTTTCGTAAAATTTATAATAAAAAGTTTTTCATATGACGCCAACTTACGTAGACACACTATATATAATAAAAACCTATTAAAGTTATCTATAAACTCGTTTAGTTTATTTTGAAAGCATATTTATTTATTAAATCACCAAACAAATGTAAAACAACAAAATAATATTGGTATAAATCTAATATTTACGTTTAGGTAAATGGTTTTTATGATTTCACATATTAAAATATTGAAAATAGAACAAAAATAATTTATTGGGGCAAATACTACAGAAAAAGCTATTTCAATAAATTATGTAATATTTTTGGTAAGCGAAGCGAAAAACATTTAGATATTTGTATGATTTCATTTATAAAATTATTTTTACTTAAAAAAGTTTTTATTTTTACCTCCAAAATACTTTTATTACAGTTTGTTAATTTTTTATTTTCTTTGGTAATAAATAATTCGATACGAATATAAACAAATATAGAAATAATTTAATATTGGTAAAATATATTTTTTTTAATATATATTTTTTAACCTTGATAACATTTTGAGACAAGAAAACAAATTTTCTAGTGCTAACTGGATTCAGAAGTATCTACAGTCAACAGAACAATATTTGTCACAATAAATAAAGATATGATACGCCCCTGGCGTAGATAATATTTTCAAATGATTATGTCCAACAACCGGAAGATGGGAGCCGTACAAAATATACAGGGTGACATTAAAAAACTACAATCCATAATACTACGCGATAGAGGACCATTAAATAATTACAAAAGTTTCAATACACTAATATATTGTGACGTTGGTTTGAAGACATAGAGCTATTTTAACGTCACTAGGTCAAATCTACCATATGGAACTATCTTCTGGAACCATCAGACCGGTGGACCATAAAAACTAACTTAACTTATTTGACATACTTAATTTAGTACGGGCATACCCCACCAGGGGTGTATACTTGACTTCACTTCTATTCTCTACTATCGTTACTTCTTTTACTAACTTTTCTACCATCTTACTATCCCTTTTTCCAAATTGTGTTCTCTTTAAATAATAAATTTGTCAGTGTTTGTTTTTCAGTTCTACGCAACCCACCTTGTTTAATGTTTTTATTGTTAAAAGAGTAACCTAGAATATTGTTTAATTTATAGTTTTAAAATTACACCTCACGTCTTTTCTTTATTTAGCAAAATTCCCAATGTTAAGTAACCTAATTCAAATGTACACTTATTTTAAAATTCCCAAAATGTATATATATTTTTTAATTCCCAAAATGAATACTTTTTTTATACCAGGTGTTCACAACATCACCTTTTGTTTTTAAAATACAGGGCATTATTGTTTCTATGTAATTTAGATTTTCTGTTTTTTTTTTGTTAAGGAGTAATTAAAAACTAAACCACTTAAACCCCAGTTCATTTAGTGGTTAGTGTATGGCACCTGTAAAGCTTATAGGCAATAATTCTATTCAACTATTTAAAAACTTTAATATGTATCTTAATAACAAAAGATAATTGACTATTAGAAACTTTTGTTATTATTTTATGGACCTCTATCGCGTAGTACTATGTACTGTAGATTTTTGAATGATACCCTGTATACCGGATAACACTTTAGTAAAGAAAATTTTAATTTTAGAATTTGCAAAAACAAATGATTATTTTGATTACCCCCCCCAAATAATCCAAGATTTAAAAGAGCATCTTTTGTTTTTTTCTTTTTACGTGCATTTAATTAAAGTTTATTATCAAATTACAAATTTCGAAATAATAGCTGCAGTTTTCTTACAATTAGAGGAATCTCAAAATCTTTCATAAAAAATTTAAGAGTTTTTTTATTTATATTTTTGTAATTAAAAAAAAAATTCTTGATGACATTTAATTTTGTTCACGAAAAATTAGGATTCGCTTTTAAACCTTGTATTTTTCATGGTTGGGAAAGGAGGAAGTTCTGTAAGTGCTTTTTTAAAAATTTACATTATGTCGGACCATGGTAAAGGTATATTAGGTTCTGAGTACAACTTTTGCATTTAGAAATTTGTATAACTTCAAGGGAAAAGTGCAAAATTTAAAATATGTTTTTTGTATCCTTGGACAATCTACGAATTAACGTATCGTGGGTGTCTTCGGAAAGGGGGAGGGGTAAGTATATTAACTTGATACTTGAATATTTTGAAGGAAAGACCTCTGTGGGTAGTAGATTCCACATTCTAGAAACTCTAGGAATGAAAGAATGAACGAGGTGAGAAGTGTGGAGCCTGGACCGTATAGAGATGCATACGTGCGGCACTATGAGTTTCTCTATTCGAAGCTGCAAGTGGAGAAATTATACTGGACAATTCATCGAAGCAGACGCTGTGAAAGTACCTATAAAAAGCGATAGATCTAGATTTCGACGATGGCAGAAGAAGAAACCCTCTCTTTAAGATAACGATTAATAATATGGCGAACAGTACTCTTATTTGAATGAAATTAATAATGATTTTCCTTTTTTCTACACGAGAACTATATTCCAGAGGGGATCGAAAATGGAATTCATAAAAGTGTATAAATTGGTAGAAGAAAAATACTCTTTTGTTCGAAAGAGAAAACCAAGCTTCTTTAAAGCTGCCGTGGCTATAGATATAATGTGTTTTTGCCCGTTAAGGTTACTGTCAAATGTAACGCCCACAAAATTAAATGTGCCCTTTCTTTGCAGAAAATGGCAGCTTATAATTAAGAATAAGTATTTAATGACTTTTCCGCGACATAGAACACAATTTTGTTTTGAATGCAACCAATTGAAGAATTTTTGGCGCCCTAATGCAATATTAGGTTAAAGTCCTGTCAAAGAAATATCTGTATCGCCCTACGTTTGCTTTTCAAGTCAGGCTTAAAAATTGGTTTGGAAACCTAAAAACTTAAGTGGAGGATGCTATCGTTATGTTAGTTGATGTGGGATTTTAAACTATAAAACATTAATTTCTTAGTTATTTACACTAAAACTACAAACAAACGTGCATTTTCCTTTATTGCTAAATGTTCTCATGTAGATGATTCACATTAAACCGTGCCGTGGCCGGGTCGTGCCATGGCTAGAGCACTGTCAAACATATATTGCATACTGTAATATGAACCAATTTCCGATACACGGCGGTCAAATGCCGACGGATATTGTTTCCAGCGCCGGCAAGGCACGCGCACAACACGTCATAATATTGTTTTCGCTGGGCGTCCAAAAACCGCGCCGGCGCGGCGGGCAGTCAACGACGGACTTTAGTAACATATAAAAGCAGAAAAGACGTTTTCAATTGTTAAAATGTGTGCGCAAGAACCCTGTTCCTTAGGATATGACCTATCTCAAGTATCTGGATATTAAATATAAACATTTAATTTTTTAAGTTCGTGTTTACGAAACTTCATCATTAAGAGTAGTTTCAATAGTTGCTAACCTAAGTTGTAAACACTGCATTTTAACACACTTAATTTTATCACATTATCATTACAGCCAAAATAAAAAATAGATAGAAGTAACACTTGGTATATATTGGGATACGGTGGGCAATACTTTCTTTTTACAGCCCGGAGTAGTATGAATGACCAAATCCAACCGGAGCACGGGAGAAACGACACGGAACAAGCACATGGCCCGGTAACGGCACGTTATATTGTGAATAATCCTCAATGCCCCAAACGGGTTCAAGATGTGTAGAACTGCAGTATCCTTCATGAACCCTTTTTGGTTATAGGTTATGTTATTTAGGAAGTATTTTGCTTACTAATGCTTAATCTGGCTGCCCAGAATCATGTTGACTATTTATTTGCTTTTTGTACTTTGAATTAAACTGTATACTTTGCTTTTAATAACTTAATTACCTGATTTCTTTAATTTCACTATGAAAGAATTTTAGGTTATGAATTTTATTTATTATGACTTTAAATTTAGTCATATGTAAAATGGTAATGCAGATTTCAGTTTTATGACTGCCGGTTTAAAAAGCAAATGTTTTTTTCGTTTTTCGTTGTAGACAAGTAAAGACCCTTCGTTCTTTGAGAGTATACTTTTAGCGAACGTATACGTTCCATTTCCAGAATAGACACCCAGGGAAGTTCAGCAATTTTGGGAAGTCAAAGTCACGTTTTCAAATTGTATAATCAGAGGTAAGAGTTAGCATAAAATGGTAACTGAATCACCAGACCTGGCACCTAATAAATTATATTTTTGGACGGATTGTTTCTAAAAAAATAGTCATAAGCAGGGGCGTTCTAAGGTGACTTGCGCCCTACTGCAAAAAATAATTTGGCCTCACCTAGAAGAGAATGTCTTCTGGTTAATTAAGAAATTTAAATTATTAAAAGCAAAAAAAATGTTAAGAGCAAAAACATACTGTTTTCCTAATTCAACATTGCTTTTTTCTTTTTATCAAATATTTAGAAGACCAAAAAATAATATATTTCTTTTAAAGTATGTACATTGCTTTTCTTTAAATATCACTAAATTACCGTCCCTTTATTTCAAGCATTTCCGCCCTTTTTCAAAATTTTCGCCCCCTTAGCATTGCTCCCTGGTGCCTTGCACCACTTGCAACCACCCAGTAGAAATGCTTAAAAACCAAAGAGAACCGAATTAAATAACAGATTAAAAATATGGTATTGAAATGGTGGTCTCAATAATAAACTAAGATTTTAAAAAGACTTTCCACATTGTACAAACATTTTCGTAAGAAACGCTTTTATGTTCTTTATATTTTTTTAAAGATTTATTTTTTATATAATTTACTTTATTTTTTTAAGTTTTCGTTTAGACCTAAATGGTAAAAAAAATATGCTCCTAATTTTACAAGCATTTAATGCAGAAAAGTAAGTAAAAGTAATGGTACGTTTACATCTGACATTTATTGCATGATATTTATGTCAGATAGAAATTCTGGCTAATGTAAACCGTCAAAAATGTATGTCTGCTATATAAATTTTTGATTGTTAACACTGGCCAGAATTTCTATTTGACATAAATATCATACAATAAATGTCAAATCTAAACGTTCCTTTAAAACGATATTTTTTACACCATTCCAATAATTCAAAATATAGCCATATTCAACGTTAAGGACATTATATGGCAATCAGATTAGACTTCTTTCTAAATCGTTAAAAATCCGTTTTATCCTTATGTCATCAAAAATCCCCGAAAAAAGGAAAATTCCATGGTCTCTGGCAACGCTGTTGAATACCCTAACGCAGTAAGCTCCTGATAAGCAAAACGAAAACCTTCGGCGCGGCGGTCCTAATAGGGGAGTACGTTAGAATGACACATCCATACAACATCGCATCGTCTGTTTCAGTCGAACTTATGTGATT
The DNA here is from genome assembly GCA_014170235.1 of Listronotus bonariensis. Lineage (NCBI taxonomy): Eukaryota > Metazoa > Arthropoda > Insecta > Coleoptera > Curculionidae > Listronotus > Listronotus bonariensis. Next base: position 83,809 of record JACEGR010001417.1, read on the forward strand.
CAGTAGTACTCTTTATTTCACTTGAGCAATTGCAAAGGGCGAATAACCATTTTCCACACCTGTATATTGTATTTTTCTTGTAGGGCCTAAAATTAACGTTATTATGATTCTAAAAGTTTAGTGACTACTTCTTTGTATTTTCAGTAGATCATTTCTAAATGGTAGTGAAATACTTAAATATTTACATTTTCTCAAAATTTTAGTTTATTCTTATTCCTTAAATATCCTTAGACTTTTGTGTATAAATTTTATATTTGCAGTTGTAACACCATACCATAACTCAAAATATTTTATTCATAAGGTTTATTTAAGCTTTAGTGCATTTGTTTTAGAAGGTTAATAAGCTAATATTTATACAAAGTGCCCCCATCAAAAAGTTATAACTATAAAATGGAAGTATATCAGATATGACAGTATCAAACTTTTCAAGTTTATGTCGCTATATCACTAAAAGTATTTTAAGTTTTTAAGAAAAATGCCTTATAAAAGAACTGTCCTTTAAAAACATTTTTCATTTTTAAACTAGCAAAATTAAATTCTTTTGTATCCTAAATGTATTTTTCAAAAAGATAACAATATTTCTTTTATTTTATTTTATTTATTTTTTCATTTCTAAAAGTACGTCCCTCTTATTTAATTTTTATATTTATAGGTATAACTTGCTCTGTATAATGCTAAATAAGATAAAATTTAGTATTCCTGACCTTTGGATCGTACGACCAGTTTTTACAAAAACTTACTTTAGAACTCAAAAATGTTTGGTCCATTTATCCTTTTGTCACACCTATTATGGGACACACAAGTTTTGGTGGGTATACAGGGTCCGTCACGACGAGTTGAGTCGACAAGTATATAGGAAACGCCTAGGAATATTTTTCTGAAAATTTATATAGGGGTACCTGAAAGAGCTCTCTTCAACAAAAATATTTTCAACTCTCGACAACTTCCGGTTATACCGGAAGTAGACATCAACTTCGTTATTTTAAATGAAATGTCCTATTTTTATTGAATTTTTGGAATCTACGTTAAATTTTAATACAACTTGGTATAAAACATCATACACCTAGATCTAGCCATTTTGCAGCAATTTCAGTTTTTTCGAAATATTTGACAGATGCAACCTTAGACAAAAATAACAATTTCTTGAAATTCAAACAAGATTGGCTAACTATTTTCTGACTTTGGATAAATAAGATCCATATCTTACCACCTTCACTCACATGAAAATTATCAAAAAATATATACAAGGTGCCCAAAATTAACACCGTATTCTGATATTTTGAAAACTCAAAAACTTCATTTTTTAAACGTCAACCTTATTTTTTTTCTTCGCCAATAGATTCTACGCTACAAAGAAGGGCACTTTATAATTACAACCCTATATTTAAAATGAACGGTTTGCGTATAAAGTGGAAAAACGAAATATTTCTATCTTTATTAGGACACTCAAAAATGTCAGTTGGCTTTGGCTTGAATGAATCAACAAAAAAACAAAAGCTATTCTGACAACAAATAAATTGAACAAAAGTTTATACTTTCTAATAAAACTAATCTAATAAAAAAAAATATATTATATTACTTATAAAAAGTATTTCAATGAGTTTCAAGAAAATATCACATTTATTATATCTGACTATAAATTTCAAAAATATGACCATTTAAATTAGGTATTAGATTAGATTAGATTAAAATAGGGCCGGGATAACCCATGCACTGAAGCCGCTTGGCTTATTGTGCGCCCTGTTTTTTACGTCTAGGTGATGTCAGCCAGACGGGACCTACAACTTAACGTGGGTTCCGAACCACGGTCCTATGAGCGACAACTTAAGACCTCGTCCCCACCCAGGGGGCACTACTGAACCCACCAACCGAGTGGAGTCCGCATGTCTGCGGTTGCGCAGGACACGGCAAAGTGGTCCTTTGGTGGCCTTCAGCGTCGAAACATTTTGCACTTTGTCCGTCTGGTGTTGAGCAAATCACTAAATTTCCGACCAACTTATAAATAAGTATTTGGCCTCAGCAGGATTCGAACCCACCTCACGTTCGTTGTGCGCTCAACGACTTAACGCCTTACACGCTAAGCCATCACCGTACAACCATTTTGTAGTGGGTAAAGCTATTAATCTTATTGTCTAAAGCCCCTCAGACCGTCAATATTATTAAAGCAATTATATTAATGCAATATTATCGATGCAATATATTTTAAAGATACATGTTAATGATATTTATTTAATTAATCAAAGAACTGTAAATTTTAATTAACCCGAAACAGCTTTTTGCGTTTTTTGAATGATATGAACATATTTCTGGACACATCTTAATATTATTATTAACACTTTATCAATATATTGACTGGCTAATTTTATTATCTTCAATATTGTTGCCAACAATATTATTGTTTTAATCAAGCCCTTACACTTTAATATTATTGATCAATATTAATATTGCCACAATAGTATTGACCGTGTGAGGGTGTCTTAATAGTCCGGGAGGTAGCAACGTCGGAGAAACAAGAATTTTAGGTTGGCTGATTTTTTAATATGGTATTTTCCCTCCTCTTTCGGGTAGATCCTCGGCTGTCTGGCTGGCGTTAGCGATTGCGTTCGCGTCCATATGTGACCTTGACATTTAGACCTGTCACTAATATGTCAAAAAATGCAGACTTTGGTCATATATATTATCGTTCAAAGTTTTATCAAAATATACCAAACGGTTCAGAAGTTAGAAGAGGAACCACTGTATAATTAGCAATGATAAAAGTGTCTGGCAGTAAAAAAACTATGCTTGGTAAATCTATCTAAGGAGAAAAAATTAAAAATTAGGTTTCTTAAAATGTTTTCAAAACCTTGGATTATCACCATTACAGGTAGGATGCGCACTAATAAATGCAACCGCTACCGCCAGACAGCCCAGGATCTACCAGAAAGAAGAAGGAGAACCACATATATCAAAAAAATTAACTGACCTAAAATCTTTCTTTAAAATGTTGCTACTATGCTACCTTCTATGCTATAAGAGTATAGGGTAATTTTTTTTTATCTTTATGACATCTCACGAAGGCTTATGCCTAAATACCAGTGTACCGTGAGTGCGGGGTTACTGGATGTTTAACCCAATATTGTCGTGTTCCGTCAACGTTATCCAAGCACTGAAACATGCAGTTGCATTTCACAGCACCTTTTAGACAACGCGGTAGTGCCACCACGGACGTTATTTTTTTAAATAACTACTACCTAGAAAAATTAAACAACATATTGTTTGGCTTTTCTCCAGAATAAAATTAAAAGTTTATTTAACATTTTATAAAAATAAAAACTTTTATACATTATGTAGAACTATTCTGCTCTTACACAATATAATAAAAATTATTATTACTTTAAAAGAAATAAAATAATGAATTATTTAATATTAAGTTACTTACAATACAAAGGTTTCAATCTATAAACAAAGGTTCATTAAGCACTAGGTTAAAATTATTTAAATCTAATAAAATAAAATCTTAACAAGACGCCAGACAAGAACTGGGCCAATGGTTGCGTCTTAAAAATGTGATAAAGATACCTAATAGGTGTACCTTTTACCAGTTAATTTTTCCAAAAGTAATGTCAAACTCTAAAGTGTCCATCCGACATTTTATTTTTATATTTTTTTCAGTTTTCTAAGAAGTTTATAAGTAAGTTTTTAGGTAAACTGTTTACCACATTTTTGGTAAACTATTAACCACATTTTTGAGACGCAACCATTGGGCCAGTTCTCGCCTGGCGTCTTGTTAAGATTTTATTTTATTCGATTTAAATAATTTCAACCGAGTGCTAATGAACCTTTGTTTCTAGACTGAAACCTTTGTATTGTAAGTAACTTAATATTAAATATTTCATTATTGTATTTCTCTTAAAGTAATAATAACTTTTATTATATTGTGTAAGAGCAGAATAGTTCTTCATAATGTATACAAGTTTTAATTTTTAGACAATGTTAAATAAACTTTTTAATTTTATTCTGGAGATAAGCCAAATAATATTTTGTTTAAATTTAATCTCCCAGAAAACAAATAAAACATAAAATATAAAGAAATTGTCAAAGTCTTAAAATGATGTGCCACAAGACAGTCTCTTAAATATAGCGTCCAGCTGTCACATTGACCTTTGAGTTGTCATTGAAAAGTTAAGGTATGAAGACCTTACTCATATACCATACCATTAGAAGGAGGACGGATAATAAAAATAACATGTAAAAGTAGTAGTAAATCTATTATCGTCCAAGTTGTTTAAAAACCTTAAAAATTTTAGAAGAAGGTAGCAGTGCTTAAAAAAAGAGTTGCGGGATTGTATTGCCAAATTTGAATTAAAGATAAATGCTTTCAATTTTCTTTTAATTAAATAAACGATCTTAACAACTACTTTTTGGCAAAACCTGTATATTTAAACGTTTATCTCTGTTTTATCACAATTAAACATAATAATTTTAAGTTTCTTAAAGCGTACAATTTACTTGGTATGATTTCGTTTACCAAATTATACGTAGACATCCAAAGAGATCTAAACTCGCTTTAGAAAACCGAATATTCAAGTTTTAGTAAAACCTTCGTCAAAGGTAAATATTTCCCAAGAATAAGCATATGAATTTACGGTGTATGGCCCTTATGAATAAAATCGAGAATATAAGGAATAAAAGCCTTCTGATTTAAATGGCAAAGGTTACTTAATATAATAAAGGATGGGGTTTACGGTAAAAGTAGGGTAAATAACAAAATGTCTTAAAACAAACAAAACTAAACTGTTTAAAAAACTTAATGGATAAAGAAGACATTCTAGAGTAATTTTTATAATGTTAAATCTAACAGCATAAGTATCGATAAAGAACTTACCTAAAGCATTTTTTACTAAAAAATATTTAATAGAGACATCAGGGACAGTAATTAAGGTGCGGTTTTCACAGAAGTTTTTGATTATATTCTTGCAATTTAGTTGTGACATTCCGTTAAGAAAAAAAACAAAATCACCGATTTTCCGATCGGATTTACTGACCTCCCAAAAATTAACTATAGGGCAAATAAAAGAATTATTCGACAATAAAAATTGCTACATATTGTGAACACCCTGTATAGGGGTATGTAAGTTTTAATAATTTTTCATATTTATTTATTTATTTCGATAATGGAAAATCACATCTTAAAATAAAACATATAACAATAGGAAATAATGTCAAAGCTTAGACCTCGAACCAAACGGAAAAGAATTAAATATAATAGTATGAACTATGGTTAAATATGTATATCGCCCTAACACATTTCTGCACTTTCAATAGTTTGGCAACAATGCCATTCTACAAACAGAGAACCCTTACACATTGGTGGCCGTCGAGGCAAGCCCCCAAAGAATCGTCAAATAATATTTGAGGATGTCAATAGTTATGATTTTTCCCCTGTCCCTTTACGCGTCCTAGTTACAGACTCGGTGGGCGAAGAGTATTTATTTGTTATTTAAATAAAATTCTAAAACAAGTAAAATTTTATTTTTCTATCCAAATTAACTTCTTTAGGGTTAGAAGCATAATTCTAATATATAACTTGGATCACCTTTTTCACATTTATAATTTTGATGGAATAGCATTTACTTCTTGTAAAGAAAACTGGGTTCTTGTTTTTGCGTTTTCGCTGCATAGTTTTCTATGCTATTGTCTACATTTTTTTAAACATTAAAAATAACAGTGCGCATTGCCCCTTCATTATCTGCTACCTTTTTAACACGCTTTTTCTTTATGCTTAAATTAGCCAACTTCGGACGATATAACGATCTTGTTACTATTATAAGCTTTTTGTATGGGAACACCACTAATATTTTGGCTTAACGTACTTTTAAATTTCTGTTATATGGCAAATATAAAACATATATTGGGATAGGTTAAAAAATCTACTTGTAATGGTTTAAACGATACAATTAAAAAAATATATTTTTTTTATGGGGACCCCTTACTCACCTATTTTTTAACTTTTATTTTTATTTTCGGACTATCCTATGCTTACACATAATTACCGATATGGATTTCAAATTTTATCTTTCTAGGTTATCTAAAAGTTTGTTAGGAGTTTAAGCTATATGTCAGCCAGTGGAAAATTGACGACTTTTGGACCTTCACATCTTTGTAACCTTTTTATCTAGCGTCACGAAATTTGGGCTTCTAATTGTTCTTATAGATATAAATAAACACACCTAGTTTCATGTGTTTACGTTAAGGTAGTTCTACCGATACCACAAGAGTCAAGTGAGTGCTTAAGGTAACTTGACTAACGTGGTAATTATATTTGGCAACGCTGCGTAAAAACAATAGAAATCATACGCAAAAATCTACTGCACAAGCATCTTTAAATAAATTATCGGTTTTAAATTGTTTTGCTTATTTACAAATAAAATCTGTAAACCACCCTTATTACCTCACCAAAAAAAAAATCATTGGAAAGGCAAAAGAGTCAGTGAAAACAACTATAACAAATTTGTAACAAGTGCAAGTAACGCATAAATTTTAGAATGAACAATAATAAATATAAAAAGTTTCTGTCGCCTAACCTTTAACCTAACGTAAATATTAATACATCGAATTATGGTCGCCGAATTGTTCACTTAAAAACCCTAGAAAAAAACATGTCTTCTAATTAGAGCGAATATTTAATATCACTCATTCGATTTAGTAACCGTATTGGACTGGCATCAATTATATGTCCCCAGATACCGTATTTGATAAACTTTTTCGGGCGCATCATAACCTTTCGGCGGCGTTGCCACATGTCAGTCATATAGCATATTGTGACGTTGAAATTTTGAATTACTACTTGACGTCACTGGGCAATGTACCATATGGAACTATCTTCTTGGGACCATGAGACCGGTGGACCATCACAACTAACTTTGCATTAAAAACCAACTTAACTTATTGAACTAATTAAATTTAGTACGGGCATATCCCTAGGGATAGCCCGTACGGGGCTTAACTCAAACTTTAACTCTTTACTTGACTTTACTAACTCTTTCTTATCTAATAAACAATCAATCAATCCCCGTCTTAAAATTTTGTTCTCTTTAAATATTAAATTTTTTCCGTATTTGTTTTGCATTTCTAGGCAACTCAACTTGTTTAATGTTTTTGTTTTATTATTATAAGAGTAACCTAGAAAATTGTTTGATTTCTACTTTTTAAACCTTGACACTTCACGTATTGTTTTATGTACCAAATTTCCCAATGTTAAGTAACCCAATTATATTTAAATTTCCCAAAAATGTATATTTTTAAAATTCCCAAAATGTATACTTTTTTATACTAGGTGTTCACATATGCCCCTTCCCTGAAAGCGTTGGACCCACAACGCTATTAGAAATCAGACAAATTTACTTTAAACCTTTAAGAAAATTAGCAATATTATCGAAAAACGATAGTTCCATATAGCTTACAAATAATTAAAACCTAACATTATGTTACTTATTATATAAATTATATTTATCGTAAATAATCTTAACGTTTTATTAATTTTTTTGTTTTTGCCAATTATTTTTTTTCAAAAAAATGCACGAAAAATGTAAAAATAGTTTTTGTTTTCTAAAAAATAATTCATTTAGGTTATATTTAACATTATGACTCTTTTTTTTTTTTTAATTTTAAAACATTCTTCTGGATAAATTACCTAAAATAATTATTTAAAAAGTTCTAGAGATGTTTTTTGCTGAAATAATTAGTTCAAATAAGATTTTAGCTTAATTGTTAAAAACCTTTTTAAGCTTTTCTTTAAGTAGGTACTTTAAATAAATATAGTTTTAACGGTAAGATTATTTTTTAGACAAAAATGACCTAATTATTGTTACTCATAAATTGTATTTTTTTTTATTAATCTTTAAGTTTACTAGACATTTATGTACTATACAAACGCTAAATAAGCAAAAAAAGTTTGTGTTATTTAAAACTGATCAGTTCCGTAACAATAAAAGTGAACTTGGCCTTGTCTCGTCAGCAAAACGTTGAACCATTAAAAAAGTAATTCAATGACTTATTTAATATACCAGTGGGAAAGAAAATAATTAATTAGGTGATTTTTTCTATTTTATCTTTTGCTCTTTTTTAAATTTATTGGATAGTTTAAAAACAAAAAAAAAAAATATCTCTTACATAAAAAGAAAATCAATTTTTTTTAAATATTTATACTTAGAAATTAACCTAATATTCCACATTTTTCTTATACTAGCCTTTATAAAAAAATTGCGTCCACCTTGCCTGCCTGTCCATGTCCTTGATGGTGCGTTCCATTGGCCATTTGTCCCGTACTTCTCCACGTACCATTGTCTGCCTTTCATTCCCATTATCTTCTTTCACATCATGTTACTGCAACTTCATGCCAATTTACCCATATCCTGAGCTTTCTCAGGGCCGCTTAACTGTCTTGTACCCCACCATTCAAGACCATACTTCAGAGCTCTTCCCCATACTAGAGCTGCGGCTTCCAGTGCTAATGCAGCCTCATGCTGCTTCTGAACTTCGTCTTCACGACGTACCATACAACTTCGACACAAATAAATATATTTCCATATTCTTCTTTATCACTTCTGGCTAACACCATTTAGCCATATTTAAAAACTGAAGATATACCTTATCTTCCTTTTTCTTGTAGCTACGCTGCTACCTCCTTGCAGCTACGCTACGCAACATATTTTTTCCCCATCTTCGTCCTTTCACACACATTTCTTCTCCGGGGAACGGGACGCCATTACCATATATATGGTATTTTCTTCCAAAAATAACCTGAGGGGTAGGAAGGGCGTACCATAAGCGACTTTTCCTATCGCTTCACAAAGGGCACTGGAACTGGAGCGGGCACAGCTTACCATAACCGACGTTTCACAAAGGTCACTGGGAACGGGGGCGCCTCCACCATATGTGACGTTGAAATTTTGAATTACTACTTGACGTCACTGGGCAATGTACCATATGGAACTATCTTCTTGGGACCATGAGACCGGTGGACCATCACAACTAACTTTGCATTAAAAACCAACTTAACTTATTGAACTAATTAAATTTAGTACGGGCATATCCCTAGGGATAGCCTGTACGGGGCTTAACTCAAACTTTAACTCTTTACTTGACTTTACTAACTCTTTCTTATCTAATAAACAATCAATCAATCCCCGTCTTAAAATTTTGTTCTCTTTAAATATTAAATTTTTTCCGTATTTGTTTTGCATTTCTAGGCAACTCAACTTGTTTAATGTTTTTGTTTTATTATTATAAGAGTAACCTAGAAAATTGTTTGATTTCTACTTTTTAAACCTTGACACTTCACGTATTGTTTTATGTACCAAATTTCCCAATGTTAAGTAACCCAATTATATTTAAATTTCCCAAAAATGTATATTTTTAAAATTCCCAAAATGTATACTTTTTTATACTAGGTGTTCACAATATTTTTTCAATTATTCATTAATTACTCCCATCAGAAGCTCTGAAGGTCGGATTGTAATTGGCCAAAATGTTCAGAATTGGTTTTTCTTCTGTAAATACAACTTTCATTGAAATCTGAACGTCAGTTTTTGTAAATTAAAATAAAATTTGCGATTTTCCATGAGGATCACTGTTAAAAATTTTAACAATTATTTTATGATATTTATAACTTTTTTAGTTCTACTGTAGACCTTTAAAAATTTAACTGGTTGATATTCTTATTATAAAGTAATAATATGCTAAGTTTCATAATATTTTGAACATTAATTGTTACAAATAGGTTTTGAGTTATATAGTCATCATTAAGACCCTCCGCATCAAAGTTCAGCTGTTTTTCGATTAATATGAAAAGTTTTCTTTCTACGCCGAAGTATTTCCATTTTACGAATTCGTCTCTAAACGACCATTTTCCAATTTCCATTGTGCCTCTCGCCTGATTTGTACTGAAAATTGCGTCACGACCCCACAGGAAAAGAGCAAAAAACGCCGCGATATAAAATGGAAATTTGAATTATTCTAGGTCAGAGGCCGTCGAAATGGAACTGGAAGATGTATTAAGATTGGATACATACGGATACAGACGCACTAAATTCATAATATATGAATGATTTATTTGCATGAGACTCAATATTTATAATAATTGAGAAGGGAGCTAGTCTAGTACAAATAATATGGTTTAGTAGTTAAGGACGTTACATGATATGTAAAGAACACCAATAGTCAACGGCTATTGGTTTCTTTTTCACTTATAAGTGTGAAACTGTATTTCCGTGTGTGTGTGGAGCCAATACCGCTTGCTTATGTTTTTTTCTTTGAAAAAAATACTTGTTATATGCCCAATTAAATGTTTTAAAATTTAGCACCGCAAGACCTATTAAAAAAATCATATAATGGAATACCGTTTGCTTATGTTTTTTCCTTGAAAAAAATACTTGTGTGAAACACTAAGGACGACAAAATAAATTTTTAAAAGATTCAAATTCGCTAGATTTCGTACAGACTATTTCTTATTGCATGGCCAATATTTTGATATTAAAAATGCTAAATTCATTTTTTTTCATTAAACACCATTTTTCAGATTTTAGGAAAAAATTAAGGTAAGTTTTTCACCGACTCCTATACCAAAAATTTAAAGTTTTTAAGATTATTAGGAAATGCCTAAATGTGGAAGACATTGCTTTATATTAATATTAAAAGAAGAGTTTCGGACTTTCATTGTCTTTATTTTTATTTATTTACACAACGTTTTGGGCAGTAATATCTATGTCCGTTTTCAAGTGTAAACTCAAAATAAAGACAATGCAAGAAATTGTCCTATACCTTTGTTGCCGCATTTTTGTAACGTTGTGGTAGGTTTACATCTGACATTTATTGTATGATATTTATGTCAGACAGAAATTCCGGCTAATGTAAATGCTTTTGGAGACAACCACTTGACGATGGCTGAATACTTTACGTGTGAAAGCCAAAAACCTAAAAAAGAATAGAATGGAATAAATTTTGGACCGTTTACATTTGCCAGAATTTCTATCTGACATAAATATTACGGAATAAATGTCAGATGTAAACCTACCATTAGATGTAGTAAATTGACATTGTTTAATAATATTCTTAGCCTTCATACCTTATTTTTTTTAAAAGTAATATTATGTCAATAAATGATTTATTTCTGAAAATAACCGTGGCCTATATGACATTTTTTAGAGGAAAAAGATATGATTTAAGAATTCTTCCTTATAAGTACTGGTTTTTGTCATGAATATAATAACCTTAAATCTTCTTTATAACTTTACATTTTTTGTATAGGAATTGCCAAAGCAACTTTATTTTTCCTAAATTCTAAAAATCGCCTTATATACGAAGTGTTCTATTTAAAAACCAAAGATTTAGCATTTTAAATATAAGGGTAGTTGCCTTGTTATAAGAAATACACTATATGAGATCTGGTGAATTTTCTTTTAGGGATTTATTTTGTCGTCCCTTATGTTTTAAAATACCTAACTGGGTATTTTTAATACCTTATTTGTTTCTGTTTTTAACTAATCTTTGGGTACCATGTTCCTTACGGAAGTTTCAGTAAATTCTAAATAGCGTGGCAACATTGCCACGGGTGCAAAAATAATATAGCGTACTATATACAAAATTTTATGCTGAATCCGATTCTGTAAACAAAAATGGGGTTATAATTTGAAAAAAATATTTGCAAAAATTTTTTTCAGACATTTTTCGGTATTCATCCAAATATGTATGTTTAAAAATCCTACAACTTTTATAACACATTTTTATTGTATCTCGTTAAACAATAGAAATATTGGACTTGGACAATTCGGCCATCCTGTAGATATGGTTTAAGTGAAACAGCAACTTTGATATTTGTATAAATGTTACCAACTGCAAAGTATTTTTCTGCAAATTTTAATAACATTTTACGATCATACCATTTGTAACTATTAGCGCTAAGCCAAATCATTTTTCATTATTTTTTTTCCATTGATTTTAAACTATCTACCTACGGCATTTATGCATTTTGCGTTTTAAAACACACATTTAATTACATAAAAAGCACCCCGTTTTTTCTTTCTGAGCTAAATCAATGATATCCGATCGCGGGCTTTTGATGCAAAAACCTGTTTTTAAAAACCACTTATTTTTTGCAAAACAAAAATCAATTATTCCATTATTAGGTGCCGCGCTGTGTTGCAGATGGATTGTAAAACAAAATGCATTTATAGTCGAGTCAATAAAGCCGTAAAACAGGCAATCGTCAAAATACCACGTACTAGTGCAGGGAATGGAGAATTTTTTTTGCAAAATTCGACAAAAGTTTTTTTTCACAGTTAGGTGCAGTAGAACGTAATGGATCTAAAAACACAAAATACTTACAAATATGGCGACCGGAAGTGCCGCCATTTTGCGAAAAACCGTTTGGGCCCGTATCTCCGTAACCGTGCACTTGAGGCCCATAATTATTGGAACCTTTATTATAGATAATAATTGTGTACACGATAAATTAGCTAATAACTAAACATTCAAATCGATACATTTTTTACAACTTTTATTCTAAACTTTTTCCTTCAAAATTAATATTTTCGAAGTTATTACGCATTAATTTCAAAAATCTTTTGACTAAGTGCTTACCAACAACTGGGCCTGGATGACGTATCCAACATCTGGCTAGGTATTACTATGGATTCTATTCTCGGATTACGCTATGCATACTTCGTTCTTATTAACCTTGTACTCGGTAGTACAACATTAAACGCATTGTAACTTTAAAAATATTAATTTAAGGAAAAAAATAAAATAAAAGTAGTAGAAAATTTTTTGGTTTAAAAGTTTGATAGCAAGCATCTTATTATTTAAACAATTATTAGAAGAGATATCTATAAAAAAGTCAATTAACAAGCCGTAATAATCCTAAAAATCGTGAACGGTAAGTGATACAAAAATATTATTAAACAAAAAAAAACTAGGATCCAAAAGTATTTATAAAGACCCGGTAATTATGAAAATTATTTACATTTTTTTTTATATAATATAGGATATCTGAAGTCTAATTATAAATTTACTCTTCTTAACTTTTTTCTCTTTTGATGCTATAAAATTAACAAAAATGTCAGTTTATTGAATTAATTCTGTAGTTTTTAAATCAATTATCAAATTTTTATTATCTCTTAAGATATACGGGGTAGAACAAAAGTATGATATTTTTTAATGCAACACCCTGTATATTATACCACCATTATATAGATTGTCCAAAGAGCTTTACAGACATATCAAATTTGATATGTCTAGCTTTATAAGTTTTGGACATCAATTTTGTCCAACAGTCTCATAAGCTCGCTGCACTTTGCGACGTAAAGAATCTGACTGGGCTTAAGTTGTTTATTTAGGGGTATGCTTTAGAAAAACTGTGTAGTAATATTTAACTTATGACATTTTTTTATACCCAGTCTAAAAGATTTATTATTTATTTATTTATCATTAAATATTTGTAAAATACTTTCTTTCGAGAAGTGTTTATTTAAAAAGAGAGTCATTTAAAATACAAAGCCAAATACAAAAATGTAATTTTTTCAACCAGTTTTATTTCTATCTTTTATACAGACTGTGTACGGCTGGGGTTTCACTGCCACCTGAAGACAAAACAAAAATGGCTTTTAACAATTAAGCAGGTGTAAAAACTTTTAAAAATGTCACATTCTGAATTAATATTTTCTGTATAAATCCAAAAATTTTAAAATTTGCATGGTGTTCCATTTAAAAATGTAAAATCGGACCAACATTAGATTAAATCGAAAGCGACCGGAAAGTAAAAATAATGCAAAAACTCTCCACTTTCCATAAAATTTACATATGTATATCAAGTCCCATTTTGAAAAGTCGAATACTCTAGCACAGCGTTTCTTAACCTTTTTCAGTCCTCGGACCCCCTGAAAATTAGTAAGAACACAATTAAATTAGGACAACTTATAAAAGTACTAAAAAATTATAACATTTATTTATTAATTATAAACGTCCATAGACAAGACCGCGAACCCCTAAAACATAGCTTTAACCCCCAGGGACTGCTCTAGCAGTTTTAGTTTGTCTAGTAAATTCGTTGGCACTCTGTATTACCATCAAACATATTTTATAAAAAATTGCACCTTATTATGTTGACCGGAAAAGTTGGAAGCCGGGATAAACACGTACCTAAAACAAAGAAAAATTAAATATAATAAGGATTTTATAAGATAATCAATTAATAAGTAACACTACCATCTTCCTTTTTCAAAAACTTCTGAACCGAGTTCATATTCGAATTTAATTTACACGTTTAGAAAATTTTAAAGGTTCGAAAGCAGGTAAAGCAAAAACAAAGCGAGACCGATGGGTCACTATGTCTACACGGTGTTTTTCGTCTAATCTCTACCTGTTAATTCCACTCATTATCTATAAACCTCTTGATTAGGCCAAACGTGTGTACGAAATACTTACGAAAATTTTCAATATATTCTTTTTAGAAATCATATGTTAAATGTTCAAAAATGTATAAAATATAAGGCGTAATAAAACATTAACATATATCTTTGATGTCTAATATCAAAAACGATTTTTACTACACATCCTAAAATCAAACCATACGCTTTATAACGCATAAACCCCAATGGAGCCATTATTCTAAAATATTCATCAGTTTTATTTTTCCAAAACTGCCACGCGGCAGTAAAACTTTTGACATCACTCACAAAAACAAAAAAATAAAATGACAAAAATACGTCGACATTCTAGAGGAAAACATTCCAATAAATTTAATTTAGGTAAATGAATCATAACAACAGCAAGGCTCTTCATTTACAGCCGATATTTACTGGTTTAAAAACATTTTTACACAATTATGACCGTCTCCCTCCTGGTTATTTAAACGGCATTCGCTAAATATAATCTCCCTAAACTTTAATTCATTTCATTTAGTAATCTTCATATGTCTCATAATCATATAAGTAATCATTCAAAATTTCTGAGGTATCTAAATCTGGTGAATTGGGTGGATGTTGCAGATATTTGTACTTTAAGGCGTCGCGTCGGCTACGATACATGCGGTGAGCGGCAAGCGTCAGATCGGTGCTTTTGATCTTTATGTTAGCATAAAAGGATTTGTATTTTTTAGTCAGGCAGCTGCAACATCCGTAAGCGTTAAAGCGGCGCCGCACAGTGTGACGAAATTGAGAAAAATGGACATCAATGCTTTTAAATTAGCGGATGTTTGTATTGATATAATAATCATAAATGTTGATAAAATTGTGCGAAAATATTTGTTTTACAGTATACAGGGTGATCTGTTTTAAATCGGCAACTATTGCTAACTTCTTTATTATTGGAGATACGAAGTCGGGTAAATTAGAGAAGTAGTAGTATTTTTTCCGCTGATTAACGTGCGGTCAACAATAAAACAATTGAACATCGGGTTTTCCATTTATTTAAAAAAATATACTTTTTTAAAGGAAACACCCTGTATATTATATCAGCAATCGAAAGTTCTATCAAGAAGTTTTAAACAAAGTCCTCATGTGTTATATCCAATTTTTAATAGTTTCGGAAATATGGCCATCCTCGGGAATTTGATAGTAAACTGGCATTTTAAAAATAGAACACCCTGTATATTGCATCACCATTAAATAGATATTTTAAAGAGCTTTAAGAAAATACCACATTTGATATGTCTATCTCTTATAGTTTTGAAAATATGGCCATCAAAATCTGAAAATTATGTTAAATTTTCCACAGCTTCAAGCTATAAGCACTAAGTTTAGTGTCAAGGATAAAATAGACATTAATATCTACTATTTTTTAGATTTGAATGGCCATATTTTCAAAACTACAAGAGATAGACATATCAAATGTGGTATTTTTAAAGCTGTGCTCTTTAAAATATCTATTTAATGGTAATGCAATATACAGGGTGTTCTATTTTTAAAATGCCAGTTTACTATCAAATTCCTGAGGATGGCCATATTTCCGAAACTATTAAAAATTGGATATAACACATGACTTTGTTTAAAACTTCTTAATAGATCTTTCGATTGGTGATATAATATACAGGGTGTTTCATTTAAAAATATATATATTTTTTGCAATAAATCGAAAACCCGATGTTCAATTGTTTTTTTACAGCACGTTAATCAGCGGAAAAAATACTACTACTTCTCTAATTTAACCGACTTCGTATCGCCAATAATAAAATAGTTAGCAATAGTGCCGACTTAAAAATGATCACCCTGTATACTGTAAAACAAATATTTTAAGTTTACAGATTAACCTAACCATGGCCTGGCTTGATTAATGCAAAACCCTAAATCTCAATTTATTTGATTCATTTACAAATTTGTTTTGAATCCGTATCGACTAATGCAAAATAAATAAATACCGCTGCAGCATGTGAAAGAAAAGCATTTTTTCTAAGAATAGCAAATATTAGCAAATAAAAAATTTGCGCTTTTTTTCTCTAAAGGTGGCCCGGTCAAACAAGATATTTGCGAAGTTATACAAATGTAAACTTTTTTTATAAGTCAACGGAAACGTTAACTTTATTAAAAAAAGACTGTAAATTAAAAAAAGCGTTATCGTGTAATTACTGCATAATTTTTCAAATAATTAACAGAAATATACTACATTAGGTTAATAGATTTGGCACACAAAAAATAATTTTTAAACAACTAATACTTTTGTAGTACAATTTTTTTAATAGACAATGTTTTTGCCTAAATTTTTGTGACTTAGGGAAGGGCAAGTTTCAATTGAATTTATTTGGAAACTAAAAGTTGTAAAAAAATTAATGTGCACCAACATAGCCTAGGGTATGGCCAATTTGTGACAATGAAAAAAATTGTACTTTTCAATGTTGACTTTATACCCAGATGTCCACTTTTTTACCCATATCGACACACTGTGCGCTGCTTGCAGCTCAAACAGAACAAATATTATTAGCGACAGTTTATAATATATGTAAACTGATTCCAAAGGGTCGCTGACGTTAACGGTTACCACAAACCATCACAGCCAGTACCGCACACTGACTGGACTGAAATTTTGCCCCATAATAATATAGATAAAAAAGATACGGTCAAATCATCAACGTAAAGCGTTGATCAGAAACGTGAGATCAGATCACATGACCGTCGTCAAAACTTAAAAAAAAAAACATTAAAATTCAGCTGCGATCTTGATATATGAACAAAGGAAACACCATTACTTGACAGAGTTTAGTACATCGATAGCTCTAACAATTAGTGCTGTATTCTTGAAATTATAAAAAGCGCATGCTACGATGATTTTCCCCATATTCTCGGGCTTGGTTACATTTCAATTTCTGTTTTTTTATTTATAACAGAAATTTCGCCATATAATAATAGAGATGTAAGAAAGATACCCTTAGACAATGGTAACAGAAGTCATTGACGTACACCTCCTGCATATGACATGTGACATCAGATCACATGACCGCGGTCTACAACTTTGGAAAATCATAAAAAGTCATTTGTGATTCTGTCATATGTACATCACTTGACAGGGACTTGGTTTGGTACACCGGTGGCTTTAAGATGAAAATTGGAGTGGGTGCTGGTGTATTTGAGGCATGGAAAAAGCGACTTATAACTTCCCATTCCCACATCACATCCAGAATCACGTTGGAATGCCTAAACAGTCTTAAACAACTCACTGCGAGAAATAATAGAATAAAATTCCTTTGGCTTCCTGGAAACTCGAGAATAGAAGGCAATGAAAAAACTTACGATTCAGCAAAAGGTGGGTCATCTAAAAGATCAAACCGCCCAGAGCCAGTACTCGACCTATCTAAACAGCTAATGACATCAACATTAAGTAGATAGTCCCAAGAACAACATCTAAATCGTTGACATACATCATCTGGTGAAAGACTAGCGAAGGAAACATTTGGCCACCCTTCCAAGAAACTAACAGCTGAGGTCCCTCAACTGGGACATTCTTAATTAAGGCAAGTGGTAGGACTTTTAACAAATTACTCTTATTTAAAATACTTGCATAAACTTGCAAACCCACAAAAACATAGTCTGTTTGAAAACATACATAGCACATAGCACATCCTGGCAGAAATTTGCTAGACCTGAGAAGCAAGAAAG
Organism: Listronotus bonariensis; assembly: GCA_014170235.1. Classification (NCBI taxonomy): domain Eukaryota; kingdom Metazoa; phylum Arthropoda; class Insecta; order Coleoptera; family Curculionidae; genus Listronotus; species Listronotus bonariensis. The sequence continues at coordinate 101,934 of JACEGR010001417.1, forward strand.
AGTTGCACGACAAACCAAGAGGCTGAAGTGCAAACATAGTTGAGTGACCAACCCCTCGTTAAACCGACCATCCAACACATATAATTCTTTTAAAATTACCGATTCACTGTTGCCAGTGCAAATCTATTGTTAACAAATAGTCATGACTAGAAAATTATCGTACTGACTACTTTGAAATATTCTATACGATTTCAATGTATATCAACTCGCCTATGTTTCGTATTTTGACATATTGCATACCAATAAACCTTTTACGCCACTCTATTTTTTATTCATAATATTGTTTTAGTCATTGTTTTTTAGATTTTTACAATAACTATAAACAACTGAGCAAAAATATGACCGTCTAAAATAACCCGGAAATAAATAAAAAAGTTTTCTTACTCTCTGACGCACCCTTTGTTTCGTTCCCTCAATTATAGGCCGATTTTAAGTGTGGAATGTTGTTCAGTGTGAAAAATAACTACGGTCATTTGTTTCTTTCTGAGTGATGTCAAAACTTTTCGAGTGGCATTTTATAGGCGAAAAGATAAGACCGATGAATTTTTCAAAATAATGTGGCCCTCGAGGATTGCGCTTTATATAGCATGCGGTTTTTCCTGATTACTTCATTACAATTAAAGAATATATGCTGTGTACTAGATATACTGAGTGTTTTTACGAATTCAACAAGTTCAACATAACCTAACAAAGCATTTTTTGATATAAACATGAGTGGAGCATGTGGTATAGCTGATGAAGATGGGAAAATGCTTGTATTTCAAGAATTTTCTGCAATCGAAGAAAGAGCTGATAGATAAATTTTACTTTGGACGCTTAAAATCACGGACACAATACATTGATTCAAATAAATGGCACCAAAAACGTCGATGATTACGATGCTAACGATCTTACCCGTGATTACTGTTAGCACTAGGTGTGACGTCATAGCTTCTACTACGCTAAAGGTAAGCGTAAAAATCATGAATCGAACCGCGTGTTGGTACGCTATGACCGCTTTGAGCATAATAAAATCTAGAGGGTTTGGGACCTCTTAATCTTTAACGAACTGAAAGACCAATGATGGGGGATGGAAAGTATTTAGGGGTTGTACTGAACTCAAAACTCATTTGGACACAGTAATCAAAAGAGAGGAAATGGCAATTATGCTGGCTCATGCAGAACCTTTGGCAAAACGTGGGGGTTGAGACCACAAATGGTTTACTGGGTGTACAATGCTGTGGTGAAACCAGCCCTAAACATATGCATCAATTGTCTGGTGGACTAAGATCAGACAGCATACGGTCATGCTTTGGCTGGGCAAGGTGCAAAGGCCTTTCTGAGCATAGCGGGATGCCTAAAAAGCACACCAACAGCGGTCTTGGAGACCCTTGATACAAGTGGAGGCAAGAAAGGGGGTGTACAAACTGAAAACCTGAGCAACACAAATGTTAGATCAGGACACATGGAAATAAAAAGTTTCATACGGAGTCCCATAATGGATATGAGGATAGACTATATGACCCCAAAAATCGCACCCAGTAGTCCCTTTTCGGTGACAATACTTTAAAAGGAGAACTGGGAAAACAAAAATTCTAGACCCTCTCTCCGTATACTGACGTGTCCAAAACCGAAGAAGGGTCAGCAGCTGGTGTCTACAGTGAGACAGAAAACACTCGTTTGACCTTCCCACTTGATTTTTTGATTTGTATTTCTTTTTGTAAATTTATTTAAATTTTATCGACAATTCTTAAATTTTTGCAAAATTCTCTATATTTTTTAAAAACTATAGCCAGTTGAAATTAATTCACTCTAATTTTTTTTATGCAAGTCTTTCAGATTGGTGTATATTAAGTTTAAAACCAAGTATCCCCTCCATTTAAAAAAGCAAAGTTTATGATGGTGGACGAAACGTCGGATTTTAAAATTAATGACATTATTTTATAGAACAGAAAAAGTGGCAATGTTAGTGTGTCGTTAGTTAGTCTGTTCAAATAAACCGAGAAAACAATAAAAACTGTTTCGCAAAATTTCGGTTTTTGCCGGATAATTCCGAAACGGCTGCAAACTTTTAAAACGAAATATTGTTGGTCATAAAATGCGCAACTTTGCCCCAATTTAACCAACCCTGTATCTATTACCGTTTCCGAGATCCTAATGGTGTTCCTCAAATTTGTAGCAGCCTGTATATATTTTTTTAACAATAATATAATTTAAACTAGTTAAAATATTTTTTTTTAATATTTTTAAGTTTTTACATTTTAAATTATTAAATTAGTTTAATTGCTAACGCATAACTTGGAAGTGATCAAAAACCAAACTTATAAATATTGGACGACCTAAAATATTTACCTACAGTCTGCCAAAAACGGAAGTATTTTTTAAATCCCCGAAATAAATAATTTTATGGTAAAAAGAAAGTCTAATCATATTTGCCCAAAACGAGATATTTCCCCGGTGTATTTTCAGTTCATTTTTTTGTTCAAGCCGTGTACGCGTGAAAAATAAAAGGGAGTGGTGTTAAATGTGGGGTTTGATAAGTCATTCTCTGTAAATGGACGAAAAACTTAAATCAATTTTTCCATTTTGTGTTGTAGTTTAATAATAATCGAGCTTTTTATTTTAAAAATACAATTTAAAAAAAGTTGTTAATGTTAAAATTAGTTATAATCGATAACTAAAGGACAAAAGGGGATAAAAAATTTTGGTTAGCGAATAATTATTTATTCATGTATCCTTATCATGCCAAAAATTTTTAATTCTTAAATTTTCATATTTTATATGACAAAATGATTTTTTTTTGTTGTCGTGTCCAAGGAACGGACCTCGCGCGGAAGTCAGACTGCCCGCTTTTAGTCCTATTTTCGGGGCTCTGTAGATAGTATAAACTTTATCCTCTTTTTAAATCTTTTTTCAAATTTTAGGTATATTTTATAGTTTTAGAAATATTTAAAAAACCAAACCCATACTTTTTTTAATTTATTGTTTATACCTTTTGCAGTTTTTATCGGCCCCTTTCGGGACTTTTCCTTAAACTTTCTATACATTATTCCGAATCGAATGACACCTCGATCGTAATTTTCGGAGAATATTAAAAAATTTACTCAAAAGGTACATGTTGACCAGAATATCATATACCTAAATGTAAGTTTTTTAAAAAGTAAAATCTAGCGCACTGATAGTAACGTTTACTGTATCTTTCAACTTCATATAAATGCAAGTTTTTAGGCAAGGTCAAGTTAAGCATATTGATAAAAACAATTAGTGCATTCTTTTAAATCCACGTAAATGTAGGTTTTTGGCATAGTCAAGCCCAGCACACTGACTGTAGCATTTGGTGCATCCATTTAACTTTATACAAGGTATTCTTAACCTTTATGCATAAGTTTGGCAAATTATTCACAAACAATGACCAAAAAAAAAAAAGAAAAAGGAAAATATATTTAGTTACTAAGATAACTAACTTTAAAATTAGACAAAAGAGGTATTATTTGGGGACAAAATAATTACCAAAAATTTAGTACTCACCAATTCCTTGTTTCAGCAATAACATAGTATAATCACTATAAGCCCTAATTGTAATCCTAATCGCGTAAAAATATAATTAGAACTGAAAGAAGAGTGTTCTATTACTAATGCCATCATAAATATCGTGACTTTTTATATTTTTTTTTATAAAGAATAAAAAATTTAGGCAAATAATTTTACAAACCTGTGTAAAAACTGTACTAATATATTTCTAAAACAAATAATACTTTACTATTTAATATTTGTCTTCATAATTCGCGTAATTTTATCTAATTTAAAATTATTGATTATCTTAGTAATTAAAAATATTTTACTAACTTGTTTTTTTGTCTAGAAAGTGGGAGCAACTCCGATTTTGACAAAGTTTGACATATGTGGGTTTTTGGGGCGCTGATCACGAATCTGAAAGAATTTTTAGTCGGAAACGTTTCGTCCACGAGATATCCATCATTAAAGTAGAAAATTAAGATAATCCTATTTTTCTATTTTTTCCCTTCTTTTTCGAACACAATTCTTGATTTAAAGCTAAAGTGAATAGTTGATTTTTACCTTGTAAAACCTCGTTTTCTATGTTTTTACACCTTTTATTATATAAATTGCGAAGATTTTCTTAAAAGACGCAGCAAGCTATGAAACACTGCCCCGGCGCATTCGCCATAACTTTGGATGATTCAAAGTGAAGGTATGCATTTATTAAAAAAAAAGTGTTAAAATAAATGGAAAATGGAATTTTTAAACTTGAAAATCAAATATCCAGTGTTTCACTTTAGCCTAAAATCAAGAATTGTGTGCAAAAAGAAGTGGAATATAGTAAAAATATCAATAGTTTGATTTTCCATTTTAATGATGGATATCTCGGGAACGACACGTTTCCAAAACAAAAATCAGATTTGTGATCAGCACATCAAAAACCCCCGTATGCCAAATTTCGTCAAAATCGGAGTTGCTCCCAGTTTCTGAACTATTACCCTCTTTTTCCATTTTTAGTCACTATTTGTTCTTAGCAATAATTTCCCAAGTTTATGCGTATAGGTTAAGAATCACCCTGTATAAATGCAATTTTTATACAAAGTCAAGTCATACATCGAGGAAATGTTAAACGATTTTCTGGAACCACGTGATTTCTTCAGTAAATATTTTAACAAGACTATTCCCTTCTAGTATCTAATAAAAAAATGAAACTATTATTTAGGCAAAAACATAGTCCTATGATTAAACTTAGTTATATTTAAATTTACCCAAATATCATTTTTAACAGAATAACCCACTTTGTTAATTTTCTCTAATACTTTGGTTAGAGGAAGAGAAAATAAGGTAACACAAGGGTGGCGTCGAGCGAATAATATTTTTCTTTTGACTGATTTTAAAGGGACTTGAGGAAAAGCATTCAAAAATAAAAACTGTTTCGTCATAGTAATTAAAGTTTAAAACTCCGAACGTTTTGAATTTGGTGAAAATAATTACATTACATAAATTAAAGAAAAGTAAAATGTTTTTATCGCCTAGGTTTATTTTTAAGTTGTATGGAAAACTATTTGAAAATTAAACAGAGGTATTTGGGGGAACACACACAGATAAAATTTTCAATACATCTACTAGTCCCGTAACGAATGTTAGAATTCTCACATTCTTGAATGCGAATTTTCATGTCTAATATTCGCGAATGCGAATGTTGACTGTCAAATATAGCGCTCACAAAATACCATACACATTTTAACTAGACTTTTTAGATCTAGATATTCTTATAACCCAACTTGAATAAACCTCTCAACATCTGTTTTCACAAAATATACTATTATTTAAAATAATATTTTTTTTTTAATAAGGATGGAAATTATATTTTTACCTATTTGTGATTTTGCCCATATTTTATTGATTTGTTGTTTAAATTTTATAAGTAAATGAAAATAATAAATCTTATTAGTGTTGTATTATCATTCCATAATAAAGGTATTTTGTGAACCACTCGCTAGGGTCACCTGATTATTAAGGGTAATTTTTCTCGGAAACTACAAAAGCGATTTTTAAAAACTAACTATTAAAGAGAAAACTTAAAACCCTTTAAGATGTGCTACCATTGACCCCCTTTCCTACTTGAACTTTTTGTTTGTTTAGGTGGGGAGAAAAGATAACCCTGAATAAAGCCGTATTTTTATTGTCAACAGGTCAAAAGACGTTTTGAACCATATTAAAAAATGTGGTCAAAAAAATCTATGAGTTTAAACCTCACTTATCCTCCTGCTTGACGCAGTTTGCGAGTTGCTTGATTTTTCAGTTATTTTAATATTTTTCTTTTCTTTATTGATTCTATAAATATTCATATTTCGTATTTGTAACATCCACAACTACAACAACCGCCAGATTACTTGTAATCTGTCGCTTTTTAAGCGGTCTTACTTAATTGCAGCGTTCTCCGACCTGTTTTCAAATACGGTAATACGCGACGTTGATGACGTCATAATTTACCGAAAAAATTAATGTTGAACGGTTGACAATAAAAATACGGCTTAAATTAATTGTATCGCAGAAATGTGTCTTCCTAAAAATAAAAATTGACGTGTTAATATTTGGATGGTCTTTTCGTTGGGTACACGCCTGGAAAGAATGGGACAAATGTCAAACTATTTTCAGTTTGCAGTACTAAAAAGCATAAAATTTTAATCATTTTTATTTTAAATATTAGTTAAATTTTTATTTTATTTTTTACTTTAATTTTAACTTGACAACGGTGGCAGATTTGCCACCGAAACGTCGTTTTGTAATTCGAATTTTTTGGGTTTTTTGGGGGTTTTTCTTTATTTTGTTTCAGGCGACCGGCCAGTTCATAGGGGTCAATAGGGCTGAACAGGGTCAGCTCGTATACCCGGGACCAGGACCGAAGCGGTCCCATTCTTGAATCCGCCTAAGCAATATAGAGCATATCTTTAATTCGTGTAAATATTTTCGATGCAAGTGCTATACACCGCCTAGTTATTTTAAAATGTTTATGTTAATATGCATTTAAACAATTTTTAAAGGATTTTGAAGGTATACAATATTACTGTATTAAAATGTAGTAAAAAAATAATGGTACCACCAAAATTAGGGAGGGGGATTAAGGAGGATAAACAAAATTTTGTATTTTTAGTTTACAACCATGCGACCGGTTTTTTTTTAATTGTTGGCTCAATTGTCTTCTTGTAGCACCTCTAGTGAGACACAAGGTATAAACATACAACTTTTTGAGAAATACATTTTTATTATTGTAGAGCTAAGGATCTAACAAAAACGTTTAACGTTATCATGACACTGTTTTGGGCGAAAATACAACATCTACAATCAATTTTAAATTGCAAATGTTTTAGCTATTTTTCACAAACAGGGTATAAAATTACAGTATGATAAATTCATCGTTTCTTATTACTTAGTTACTAGTACCGGAAATATGACTATGTGCTAATAAACACGAATATTTTTACGTCATCCATAAGTGTTACACACACCTACAATCTAAAAACGCATTTACTGCAAAATACCGGTTTTATTTTACAATCTCCGACAGAACTGCAATATTAAATTTGTTTGTTACACGGCACCCATATCCAAAGTATAAAAAGAATGAATGTATAGGTATAACGTTTGTAGCGCTCTACTTTCACTGGATAACAAAGAATTTTGTAAAGAATCCCATGCATTCTTGAGTTACGACGTTCTGTAATAAGAATGCACCGACGCATCCCGGCTGTTTCCATTTTACGGGAAAAATTCCTAGGGAATGAAAATCGCCTGACAATTTTTAAATAAAGGATATTTTATATTAGGACTCGATAACTTTAAAGCATTTGTTGGTTATAATGTCAGGTGTAATATCTAAATCTAAATGAATAGTTAAATAACAGTATGCACTGAATGTTACTACCAGTGCGCTTGACTTGCCTATGTCGACAAACTTTTATTTACATGAAGTTCAAAGTATGCACTGAATGTTACTATCAGTGTGCTAGACACGGCACCAATTTATATAAAGTTAAAAGTATGCACTGAATGTTACTATTAGTTTTAATGCATTTACTTTATAAAAAAACTTATTTATTTTAGGTGTCTAGTATGCACTGAATGTTACTATCAGTGTTATTGACTTGACAAAGTGTGTGTAGTATGCACTGAATGTTACCGTAAGTGTTCTTGACTTGACTTGTGCGCTTAACTTGACTGTAAAAAACTGGCATTTATATGAAATTGAAAGTATACATTAAATGCCACTATTATGTGTGCAATGGGTATAACGCTGGTAATGTTCTACTTTCACTGGATAACAAAGAATGCACCGACGCTTGTCGACTGTTTCCATTTTACGCGAAAAATTCCTAGGGAATGAAAATCGCCTGAAAATTTTTAAATGCAGGATATTTTATTTTAGGACTCGATAACTTTAAAGCTATATTTGATTATTATTTTGGTTATTATGTCAGGTATAATGTCTAAATGAATATGTAGTTAAGTATGCACTGAATGTTACTACCAGTGCGCTTGACTTGTCTATGTTCAAAAACGTTTATTTACATGAAGTTCAAAGTATGCACTGAATGTTACTATCAGTCGCTAGACTTGACTTGTGCACTAATTTATTTGAAGTTAGAAGTATGCACTGAATGTTAATACCATTACGCTAGACTTAACTTCGTAGAAAAACATGCGTTTTATATGAAGTTCAAAGCATGCACTGAATGTTACTATAAGTGTTCTTGAAATGAAGTTGAAAGTATACATTAAATGCTACTATCATGTGTGCTGATGTTTGTAGTGTTCTACTTTCACTGGATAACAAAGAATTTTGTAAAGAATCCCATGCATTCTTGAGTTACGACGTTCTGTAATAAGAATGCACCGACGCTTTCCGGCTGTTTCTATTTTACGAGAAAAATTCCTAGGGAATGAAAATCGCCTGAAAATTTTAAAAATAAAGGAGATTTTATTTAAGGCCTCGATAACTTTAAAGCAGTATATGGTTATTATTTTGGGTATTTGTCAGGTATAATGTCTAAATGAATAGTTAAATAACAGTATGCAGTGAATGATACTCAGTTCGCTTGACTTGCCTATTTCCAAAAACTTTTATTTACATGAAGTTGAAAGTATGCACTGAATGTTACTATCAGTGTTATTGACTTGACTTAAAAAAAAACTATTTTCTTAAAAAGTGTGTAGTATGCACTGAATGTTACCATCAGTGTTCTTGACTTGACTTGTGCGCTTGACTTGATTGTAAAAAACTGGCATTAATATGAAGTTGAAAGTTTTAAATGCCACTATTATGTGTGCAATAGGTATAATACCGATGGTAGTGAAGAATTTTAAAAGAATCTCATGCATTCTTGAATTACGATGTTCTGTAATAAGAATGCACCGACGCTTCCCGGCTGTTTCCATTTTACGAGAAAAATTCCTAGGGAATGAAAATCGCCTGAAAATTTTAAAAATAAAGAAAATTTTATTTAAGGCCTCAATAACTTTAAAGCATTATACTGCTTGAGCAAGCAGTTTTGGTATATCGGCTAGTAATAGAATAACAAAACAAGCAGTATTAGTCACGCATGTTTACATGCCAGGATTTAGTTAGATTGTCTCTTTTCCTCACATTGCCTATGTGTTATGTTATTTAGGCTCAACCTGTATGGTTATTATTTTGGTTATTATGTCAGGTATAATGTCTAACTGAATAGTTAAATAACAGTATGCAGTGAATGTTACTCAGTGCGCTTGACTTTCCTATGTCGAAAAATTTGTATTTACATGAAGTCGAAAGTATGCACTGAATGTTACTATCAGTTTTATTGACTTGACTTTAAAAAAACAACTCATTTTTTAAGGTGTGTGTAGTATGCACTGAATGTTACCTTCAGTGTTCTTGCTTTGACTTGTGAGCTTGACTTGACTGTAAAAACTTGCATTTATACGAAGTTGAAAGCATAGGTACATTAAATGTTACTATCAAGTGTGCAATAGGTATAACGTTTGTAGTGTTCTACTTTTACTAAATAGTAAATATTTCTTTAAAAAATTCCATGCGTTCTTGAGTTGCAACGTTCTATAATAAGAAAGCACCGATGCTTCCCGGCTGTTCCCGTTTTTTGAGAAAAAACCTAAAAATGATTTTTTTAAATAAAGGATATTTTATTTTAAGACCCAATAAGTTTAAAGCAACACTGTTTTACTAGTTACTTTGGTTATTATGTTAGGTTTTATGTCTAAATGAATAGTTAAATAACGGTATGCACTGAATGTTATTATCAGTGCGCTTAACTTGACTATGTCGAAAAACTTCTATTTACATGACGTTAAAAGTATTCACTAAATGTTACTATCGGTGTGCTTGACTTGAATATGTCGAAAAACTTATATTTACATAAAGTTAAAAGTATGCACTGATTGTAACTACCAGTACGCTATACTTGATATATATTGAAAATAGCTTGAAAATGCAGAAAAACTTGCATTTATATGAAGTTTAAAGTATGCACTGAATGCTACTATCAGTACGTTTGACTTGACTTTGAAGCAAAACTCTTTTAAATGAAGTTAAGCTATGTACCGAATGTTACTACAGTAAGGTAGACTTGACTTTGTTAAAAAATTTGTATTTATATGAAGTTTAAAGTATGCACTAAATGTTACTGTCGGTGTGATGATGTAGAAAAACTCATTTTTATAAAGTGGAAAGAATGCAAATTCCGTTTTACTCTCAAAAGATAACAAAGAATGTTGTTAATTCCTTGCATTTTTAAGTTACACCGTTCTGTTCCCGTTTTACACAAAAATATCCTTGTTAATGAAAGGCACCTGAAAAATTTCAGGAGAAAGCTTATTTAATGTAAAGATTTGGTTTAGTAGAAATAATAATATAATTATAATATTTATTTACAAATAAATAATGCATGCGAAGAATAAAAACTAACGGAATATGGAGAACGATGGGTTAAACATCTAATAACTCGACACCCACGGTACTCTGGTATTTAAGCATAAATCCTTTGTTGGCTGTCATAGAGACTTAAAACAAATAAAATGATTAGTGGTAAATAAATACGATAACCCACTAAGAAATACTTTGTGCGTGGAATATGTTTAAAGCAAAACTATTTTAGCCAAATCAAGCGTATTAATAGAAACATTTAGTGCATACTCTTAATTTTATATAAATGCAAGTTTTTCGGCATAGTCAAGCTTAGCGCACTGGTAGTACCATCCATTGAATACACTTAACCTTATCTAAATGCAAGTTTTTGGACAAAGTCAAGTTAAGCACATTAATTCAAACATTTGGTTCATACTCTTAACTTTATATACATAAATACAAGTTTTTTGACTATCTTAAGACAAGCATATTGTGTGTAGTATTTTAGTGCCTTCTTTACACTTTATATTTATGCAAGTTTTTCAATTCAAGTCGAGTCAAGCATATTTATAGAAACATTTAGTGCATACTTTCAATTTCATATTAACACACGTGTTTTGATATAGTCAATTAAAGTAGATTGATAGAACCATTTGGTGCATACTTTTAAATTCATATACAGGGTGTCCGGAAAGGTAAAGTCAAAAATAATAGTGGTGATAGAGTAAGCCAAAATAATTTTAGTACTTCATATAAAAAAAAGTTCTATCGCGCTTCGTTAGTGAGATATAAAACTTCAAAGATAGAATAAAAAAACCTATTTTAATTATGACCATAGATAGATTTCATAGATAAACCGCTGTTCAGTAAGTCGGGAGTATACAGGGTGAGACAAGTTTTTTCAGTTTATGTATGCATTTTTAAAACAGGTGACAAATTTAACATCTTGCTTTGCCCGTTTAATTCCTTCACATTTCTTCTACAAAAAAGTTATATTTTATTTAAATTTATATTTTGGAACGTTTTTTATAAAATCACATTTTAAATACATTTTGTATATAATAAAAATTTTTTTTTTCAAAAAATGGAAAATTTTATTACATAGAAAATGCTGGTGTGTCTGGACTTAAAATGTGATTTTATAAAAAAAAACGGTCCAAGTAATCAATTTAATGAATAGCCGTTTACCTATGGAAAGAAGCACTAGTATGAGGATAGGATTTAGTTGCTCAAATATTATTGGTACTGTAGCAACAACTCGGACAACAACTTAAAAATTATAATTAAAATAAGTTTTTTATACCAACTTTAAAGGTCAATATCACCCTAACAATAACAATAGAACTTTTTCTTATATGAAATACTAACGTTGTTTAGTCGTACCCCCATAATTTTTGACCTCACCTTTCCGGACACCCTGTATATAAATTTAAAAGTGTGTACTAAATGGTTCTATCAATCTACTTTAATTGACTATATCAAAAAACGTGTGTTAATATGAAATTGAAAGTATGCACTAGATGTTTCTATCAATGTGCTTGACTCGACTTAATTGAAAATACAACATATTATTACCAAAATTAATTATAAAAAACTAACCAAAAAAGTTTTTCAACACCCTGTGTCTCCTTAATCATTTTTTATCTCAAACTTTTGGACTATGGTAAGTTGGGTTAGATCGTCATATTTTAGCCTCAAGAAACTGTGGTGCATTTTTCCGCACCTTTTAGATACAAGTTTTTCTACATAGTCCACTAAAGCACATAAATAAAAATATTTCGTGCATAACTTCATATAAATGCAAGTTTTTCGTCATAGCCAAGTTATTTATATTGACAGAAACATTGAGTGCACTTCTAATGTTAGTACTTAACCTTATATAAATAAAAAGAACTACAACAATCCTCTTTAACCCTATTACAAGAGAATAATTTAAAAAATTTTCGGCGGTTTAAAACCCAACCACTGTTATTACCCTGCGTTTTTATAAATGATATCTAAATTTTATTTTGTTGCTTTTCTTTATTATGATATCCGCTGACCCAAAAACTAATCTTCATACTAATCCAATTAATAAAGCTTTAGCGTTCTTTTTAATAGGGCCGAAATCAAAACCCCTTTTGCAAAAGGCCACAAATTACGAATTAAAACTTTTTATAAACTGAAAGCTCGTTTTAATTGAGGCCACCAATTACGTTCAGTTACAAAAAGGGGTCGTGAAATACGCCGAAAGAGGGCTCTTAAAAAAAGGTAACTAACTTAGTATATGATACAAATTAGTGGGAATAAATTGACAGGCCTGCGTGGGTAATGTGAATTTAATTCATTATAAAAGGGTATACCGTGTGGTGAAACACGCCTATAGAAACGTGTGCCTTGCTCGTTAATTGGGTGAGAGACATCTTTGTGGCATATTTTGAATTACAAATTCTGTAATGTAATTAACTGGTTTCGTTTTTTATTAGTGACATAGCATGGTTCCGTTAGCCTCTAAAACGCAAACACTTTGACATACAGGGCTATTTATATGTTGATATTTTCCCTTTAACACTATACAGGGTGTAATTTAGTTGATGGCTAAAAATACAGGGTATGATTCCTTAGCTTATTTTGGAAAGAAAAGTTCATATTCATATATCCAAAACGTTTTAACTTTTGAGATACAGGGTGTTAAAATTTTTAAAAAATTTAAAAATCATTTTAATAAAAATGTTATACTAAATATAAACCCTAATTAAATAAGTATTCATTATTTTTGTTACATAATTGGTAATTAAAAATTATATAACCTAATTTTTTAAAGAAAAAGATCCCGTAATGCTTCTTTTATAGTCTAAAAATATGCAATTAAGTAAATTATTATTGGATTTATTAAATGTAATTAAGTTAGTGATAAATTACCGCCTTATTGTCATTAATAATATTGCCAAATTAAAACAAAATTGGGTAAATAATAGTTAGGATATTTAAAAAAGGTCTGGCCAAAAATGTAATTTTTTCCAAGAGTAAAGTACTGTATTTTTGTTAATATCGCAAATTTTTATTAAGAAAAGGTGCTTAGAATTAGAAATTACCAAAATGTTTGTAAACCTATTTTTGGGCCGGTGTACTTGAGTTGCTAGACAAACCCAGATAAAACAGATTAAGATTGTTAAATTACTAGACGGACATAGTTGAGTTGCTAGACAGGGACATGACTGAGTTCCTAGACGTAACCCGGACGTGACCTTACTGTCGTAGATAATATTTTCAAATGATTACACTGGGTGTCCCAACTTTATTTAAACAAAATAACTTCGCCCCTATACAAGATACAAAAATAAACCTAAAATAAAAAAATATTCGGATACACTCTTCCTATTGACAATACTAGTTAATATACAAGATGTCTTAAAAATGTAATTTTTATTGTCAAGTGGTTTTTTTTAAACAGAACACCCTGTATATTTTAACAAATTTTAATTTTGTATTAAATTCTACATTAAAAATGTATAACACAGGATACTCAATTATTGCTGGTTTTTGAGATATCAGCCAATATGTTGATATTCTCATTAACGATAAAAAGTGAAGAAAAAATATTATTTTGGTTCTAATTTTTTTTAAATAATTCTATCACTGTCAGAGTGACAAACAATATAATAACATGTATTTAATTACCTTTCATTGTAAAAACTACTAATAGGTATGTCAGCAATTTAGTTTACTTTAGACACATATTTACTACATTGCACTAAAAGACAGCAATATATCAATTATGGTTTTTAGGTTAAGTAAGTAAATATGTATGTAAAATAAACTAAATACCTGACTTACCCATTAGTATTTTCACAATGAAAGGTAATTAATTACATGGTATTATATTATTAGTCACTCTGACAGTGACAGAATTATTTAAAAATAATTTGAACCAAAATATAATTTTCTTTCTTTACTTTTAATTGTTAATGAGTATATTATCATACTGCTGATATCTCAAAAAACCGGCAATAATTGACATACTGTGTTTTAAATTTTGATGTAGAATTTAATACAGAGTCCAAATTTGTTAAAATATATAGGGTATTCCATTAAATAAAACTACTTGCCAATGAAAATTATGTTTTTGTGACACCTTGTGTACTAACTAGTACTGTCAGTAGAAAGAGTGTATCTAAATAAACATTTTTTATTTTAAGTTTATTTTTGTTTCATCAGGGACGAAATTATTTCGTGTATAAATAGAGTTGGGATACCCTGTATATAAAAACCGAAAAAGTTGTTTTTTACCCTTCCCATAAAAACAAAACAAGTTTTAAAAGCTAATTATTTTATTGTATTTTTACCTTAAATATAATAAAATTTTATAGACTAATTTCAACTTTTGCAAAATTATCTAAATTTTTCAAATTCGGTAAAAAATACGCCAATACGTGACCTTATTACAGTCAGGTAAAATTCGGCGAACCTTCGACACCAAATTGTGTTTGTACCTGGGGTAACCAAAGGGTCAAATTATGTTAGAAGAAATTTCGACACTGCGCCGTAAAGAAGGTAGGTACGGCGCCCGACAGGGTAATTAAAACAGTTTTAGGAAAATACAAATGGTTAGTACTGTTAAGCAAAATCTTTTTTTTGTATTACCTAATTAAACACAAGAATAATACACACTTACGATTGGTTAGTTCTGATAAGCAAGTTCTTTTTTTTAATTCCTTTATTGAACCCAAGACTACAATAATAATAATACATAAACAAAATATGTACGTTATTTAATAAAATAGGTGAATTTTAATGTAAAATAAAGCAAAACAGAAAAAAAATATATAAAAAGCACTCGTTTTACAAGATATTTTATTGCATGGGGTGTTGTGTTTATTACTGTCTAGAAACTGAACAATCATTTTCTAGCAACTCATTCATCTGTGTCAAGCAACTTAACAATCTCAAATTCAAAATTTTATAGTTATCTTATCGCCGTCTAGCAACTCGAGTACACCCTTTTGGGCACCTGTAAAATAAAACAATGTTAAGGATAATACAAATCGTGTTTTGGAAACGTCACCTGTAAATAATGATACATAAAATAAAGATTGACAAGTACTTATTCTTATTTAATGACGAGGGTTTTTTTCTGTTGGAAAGTACAAATTGCCCTCCGGAGACAGACGCAATGATAGATAGATTTATTACAATGATGGATTTTCAGAAGAAGTGAAATAGGCAGATTCAGGCCCAAAAATATATGTGCGGATATTGTTGGAGCAAATAAAAAAAGGGGATTTATATTTGTAAATTGTCCAAGCCCAACTGAATATCCGGATAATGAAAAAAAACGACAATAAACATAGGTAAAAAAAGTTACAAACAAAAAACCTAGCAAAAGCGATTAATATTTTTTTATATAGAATTTACTAAACTTGAATACTTTAACCTAAAAATAACAAAAAACTGCAAATAAAATTATAAATATTTTTTTATGGGCAAAATCCCAAAATTTAGTTTTTTATTATCTCGATAATAGTTAAGTTTAGAAAAAAAAGTTATATAACTTTTAAGATAGAGCATTTTCAAGTGCATCTTTTTGTGTTGTAAAATTTTAAGAATATCTTTTAGTTTTTAAGATTTTTATGATTTTAAATTTTTTAAAAATATTTTTTTCCTCAGAAACTATATTAGATACAAAAAAATATATAAAACAAAAATATTGATAATCAAATTATCCATCTAAAACGTAATTTAGTAAAATTGCACAGCTTAAATAATAAGATATAAAAGAAAGTGTGACTTTTAATAAAATTTTTAGCTCAAACTATTTCATTTTTTTTTTATTTTTAACTTTTTTTTATTAGAAATTATTAAACTTGACTACTTTAATTTAAAAACCTCAAAAAGTATTCAGGATGTCTTCGGATGTTTTCACCAAATGGAAAACTTTTTAATTATATATTAACTTTTCGAAAAAGAGTTGAAGAAGTGAAGAAATTCTGCTGGAATTATCCACCGATAAGATGTTACACTTGGAATTCAAGCTCGCGAATTTGGATACATTTCGGTTAAAAAGAAAAAGAGAATATCCGAAATTAACAACTAAGACCTTTAAGCGTTTGATTATCTTTTCATTTTATTTCCAATAATAATAAAATAAAATTTGGAAAACAACCCAACTTTTAATGTAGAAAAACGGATCTACGAGTACACTCCTGTTGGTAAACATATTTTTATTAATTCTTTTTTTATTGAAGTGATAGTTTTAAGCAGACCCCCTCCAGGAGGTCGGGACCTACAATTTTAAAACCTTGCTTTAGAATAAATTATATTGGCTTTAATTTTTTTGTTCGAAAAATTAATTATTGTGTGAATTACTTCTTTACACTTGTGGGTTTGTCACACTCGGCTGACGTCTAAAGCAATAATATTTCCACTCGTGTAAAATTAGTCAGTTTCCACACTTGTAATGTAATATACTATTGTTACCTGAACAATATGTTCGATAAATTTAAAAAAAAATTGCACAGTCCATTATCTCATCATATTTAAAAATTCCTGATAAATTTTGCAGCACGCATCCAATTTTTTATTTTTAAATCGCAGCTTCTTTTATCATCATCGCTATGTCTTAATTAAAGCATTACTTCAGACCGAAATCTATTTAGTATTAGGGATATCGCAATGTCTTGGAAAAGATTATGCCAAATTCCCAAACTTCAATAATACCACTGAGTCCCTTAGCATTGTGGGACCCCATATTAAGGTTATTTATGTATTGATTCATAATTCCCTAGTCAGGTTAAATTCAGGATTTGGGCAAACCTTGCAAATACGGGAAGGGCTCAAATTTAATCCGAAAATTGCCACATATTTTTTTTAAACTGCAAAAGAAGTATAATATGATTAATAAATTGTTTTTCTTGTATTAATTTCTTCGGTTGTGTTTTATAAAAATAAAAAATATTATATTTCCTAACTAGTACTACAAGTGTGACTTTTTCGCTCGCGACTGCAAGTCAAGCAGTCAAGTGCGGAAAAGGCACTTTCGGCACGTGTTAAGAACGCTATTTTTTCTACACGGACCAAGCATGGTGTAGGGGCTAACGTACCAGCCTCTCACCGCAGCGATCCGGGTTCGAATCTCGGTTCCCTCCACGGATTTTTAATAGCTCGTCACCTCACAGATGGTAATGGCAAAGCCTCTGTGTAGTATTCTGCCAATCCTAGGTAGTAGTTATTTAAAAAATAACGTCCGTGGTGGCACTACCACGTTGTCTAAAAGGTGCTGTAAAATGCAAAACTGTTTGTTTCAGTGCTTGGATAACGTTGACGGAACAGGGTAAAAAATGGGTTAAACATCCAATAACCCGGCACTCACGGTACTTTGATATTTAGGCATAAGCCTTCGTAAGATGTCACAAAGATAAAAAAAAGAAAAAAATTCGAAAGGCGTGTGCATTATTTGCTACAAAAACGGAGCAAGTTTTAGTACTACGTGTACCTGTAGTGCTACACATTCTAACTGTGTAGGTTACAACTGCATGAATATTAACCAGATTTTTTTCCGTGTGCGAGCGTAAGGAAAACATAAAAACAAAATTTTAATATATTTTTTTAACACAAAGCTATTTAATTCCTACTTGTAATTTTTTTATCCTTGGACAATCCACGAAGGCTGAAAGCCTAAATACTAACGTACCGTGGGTGTCTTAAGCAAGGTAAGAGGAAGTTTGTTAACACGGGACTTAAAAACTTGAAGATTTGGGGGAGAAGGAAAGACCTCCGCTGGTAGTAGGTTCCATAGTCTAGAAACTCTAGGGATAAAAAACGAACGAAATGGGAAGTTCGGGGCCTGTTCAATTTGACCGTATAGGGATGCATACGTGCGGCACCACGAGTTTCTCTGATAGGAGCTGCGAGAGAAGGATCTATACTGGATAATTCGTCGGAGCAGAAGCTGTAAAAGTATCTATAAAAGAGCGATAGATCTCCCACAGCTCGACGATGGGCAAGAGAAGGAAGTCTTTGAGTAAGTAAAGGATCATTAATAAGACGAACAGCTCTTCTTTGAATGGCATCAGGAATGCTGAGGGTTGTAGGGGATGCCATTCCCCAGACATGAGAACAATATTCCAGAGAAGGTCGAATTTGGGACACATGCAAAGTGTATAAATTGGAAGGAAAAAATACTTTTTGGCTCGGAAAAGAAATCCAAGCTTTTTTGAAGCCGCGGTGGCTATAGATACAATGTGTTTGTGCCAGTAAGGGTTATTCTCAAATGTGACGCCTATAAGGTTGAATGTGTCCCCGCTCTGCAAAACCTGGCCACTCATAAGCAAAGGGTGAGTGTTTGATGATTTTTTTCGCGACAAGGAAAATGACTGTGTTTAAGATGCATTAATTTAAACGAGATTTTTGGCGCCCCAATCCAATATCAAATTAAGATCCTGTGAAAGAGATATCTGCATCGCCCTTCGTTTGCTTTTCAAGTCGGGTTGAGAGATTGGTTTAAGAACCTGAAAACTGGAGTGAAGGGTACTATCGTCAGCATAACTATGAATGGGATTGGTTGTGGAAGAAAGAAGGTCGTTGATGTGAAGAAGAAACAAAGTTGCTGCTAGTACTGAACCCTGAGGCACTCCAGCATTAATTTCATGAAAGCTTGAAGAGTGGCCATCAACAATGACTGATATACGTCTATTAGAAAGATAACTGGAGAGCCAAGATCAGAGTTTAGTTGAAAGACCGTAGGTGGGAAGTTTATTAAGAAGTGCGTCATGCCAGACCTGGTCAACTTAATAATATTGATAGTAAATGTACATACAATTTGTAGCATTTTGCAGGTTAATAGCGGATTAGAGAAGTTTTTTTGTTACCCTACTGTACTTGTTATTAATTGTTGGTAAAAGTATAATATGTGGCATGTTGCAAGTTAATAGAAGATTAAAGGGTTTTTTATTGTATAAATATTGGTGTCTGCGGAATATGTTTCTTCGACCTCTTGAGTTTTTTGGTCAATACAAAATTTTCTTTTTAACATTATGTTCCTTAAAATCCTTTATTGCGACCCGCTTATATAATATGGTTCGTTTTTTGTACTTTTCTGTAGTAGTGCGGTAAAGTAGTCCAAAAAAGTAACTCTTTCAGAACTAAAATGCGTGTGAAAAAGTGAACTTTTCGAACGCGAGTAGAAAAACCAAAATAAATATCTTTTACAGGATAATTAAAAAATTAATCAAGAAACATAATGCGGTGATTCTACATAATGAAAAAGTTAGATCTTTTCAATAAATGTTTTTTGGAAAGCAAAAACCCATAAAATGTTTAAATGTTATACTCTGAAACAATAAATAAAAAAATAATTAAATCGATCAACTCATTGATTATCCAGTTTATTTTTCATCTCCCAAATATTTTAAGGAGCAAAAAAAGGCCTCACCAACGCAAAACCTTTCGTTTAAACCCAGTCCCACCAAAAATCGAAACACTTTCAAAAATCGGCAGAACGCGGGATAGTCCTAGCAAGACTGTCTCGCCAAAATCGGGACGTGCGGTCATTTAAGCAAGTAGAAAGGTTTTGAAAACAGCGAAATGAGGAGTTTTGTAAGTGATATTTACTAAATTAACATTAACACTAACAACTACGTAAACACAATAGATGATATTTTAAATACTGCATATTTCCCAACTACACATACCACACAAGTCACGAAAACTATTAATTTTTTTAAGACAGCACACTTCAAATTTAATTTTATTTTGTTAAATTTTATTATATTAATTTAAATTCGCTAAATTTATATCATTTGCATTATCTATGCGAGGGCTATTTTGGTAAATTTTTTAATTAGAATTTTCTGTTTACAGGTGGACACTTTTTCAACTTGTCCCCCATACAAGATGGTTCTCCTTTCGGTTACCCTGCATGGCCACATTAAAATTTTCTGCTACAAAGATGGCAACGGTTTTAAACTTAACATTTTCTTACTTTCAACAAGGTACCTATTAATCCGCTAACCTAAATACCTGATTTGGATGGCCATTTTTCCAAAACAAATAAAGTTAGATTTACAAAATGTGATATTTTCTTAAAGCTTTTTAGAAATCTTTTAATCTTTTGGTAATATAATATACAGGGTCCTTCATTAAAATATATAAACTTTGTTTCGCTACCCTGTATATTATATAAGTATCACCAATTAAAAGGTATTTAAAAGAGCTTTAAAATTACACCACATTGGGTACATCTTACTCTATTAGTTTCGAAATATGGCCATCCAAATCAGGCATTTGGGTAATTTTTAAAGTACCACACTTTTGTATTAGGTGCAGGTAACTACTTTAACTTTTGGGGTTTTAAAGTCTAGGAGCTTTAAAATAATTTGCCACTATTTAACATTTTTTCCAATATGGCGCCCAGAAATTTTTATTTGTCAATTTCAGTCTAAAATATAGTATTTCTGCATCAATTATATATCCCGAAATTCCACTTTATAAATTGTTCCGTTCAAAAATAAAAGGGGGAGCTTAAAGAAATGCACTGTATAACCTAACTTTGGTGGTTATATTTTTTATTGATGGTTTTCCGCCTCTTATTTTAAAATTAATTTAAAATCTTCCCCAAGTTTACATTTTATAAAAAATGTATAAAATTTCATAACGTGAATGTATAAAAAAGGCTTCGTTCTAATTACACCACGTTAAACAGGGAGGATTTATGATATAATTAAAAAATTATTGGGTTTAATTTTACCTTTCGTTAAGTCTGTAATAAATTCAAATAAAATTTAGGAAAATGGGTAAAATGTAAAAAATATACTTTAACTCAGTAAAAATACAACAGGGTGAAAGAATGCGGTAATTCGCAAATCCTTAAGTATTTAGGAAAACACAAAATTTTGCATCACAGGCAATATAGATCTCGTCATAAGAGATCTACAGTAGATTATCTTATCTTCGTACTTCAGCTGGAACGAGTCTCTTGAGTTTCTTAGTGAAACCCAGATCGTTTTTTTATATATATCCAAAGCTTTCGACCAGCATTGGGACTGTACTGTAAAGTTCTCGCCAGTAAACAAGATGCCACGGCGTCACCATTTCTGTCTCACTTTCAATTATTCTCCTTTTTGTTGCTCGCACACGATGGAAACGACGCGTTTAGACAACGATAGTTGATTGCCGTCTTTATGACGCTTGTGTCATCTTTGTAACTGGTTTTTAGTCTAGTATTCTACAAATCGACTTCATTCTACCTCACTCGCACTATGTGTGCAAGAAAACACGCTTGAAGTTGATCAAATTGGTCGCCTATAAGCGAGGTCGCCGAGCGTGTCGAATAATACCAAAATTTTAAAAACTCGTACATAACCCTAAAATAAATTTGGGTGTTTGCTAGTTTGCTACGATTTATATATTTATTTGGTTGTTTTTGTGTTATTCGAATGTAAAAATTTATTTTATTGTTTTTTACAATTAAGGAAAAATATCCTTTTCGTTCTAATGTGTTTACTGTCCAAACAATGTGCCCTTGAATATAATTGATTTTTTTAGTTTTGATAAATTGTTCACATATCTCATATATACATATACACTTTGTATGTATCACAAATCCGACAATATATTGAAATATTGTTGTCACATCTGGGGAATGGCTGTTTGTTTGTCTTATTAACGGTCCTTTGCTTACAGAGAGGCTTTTTTCTCTTTACATCGTCGGGGATCTTTCGCTATTTTGTTGGTACCATCACGAATTCTGCTCCGAGGCAGTGTCCGGTATAATTTCCCCATTCGCACCTCCCAATAGATTGAGTGCGGAAAAGTATAAAAATTTTGACCAAATATAAGCGAGTCGCAATAAAGGATTTTCATGTACTATATGTTTAAAATAAACTTTTCCTTTGGCCAAACCAACTCAAGAGGTGGAAGAAACACATTCCTCAGACACCAATTTTATATAATAAAAAACTCTTTAATTTTCTCTAAACCTGCAACATGCCACATATTATACTTTTACCAACAATTAATAACAAGTACAGTAGGGTATTAGATAGCATTGTATTAAAATAAAAAATTATAATAAAATATTTTGTTGATCTTTAACTTACGCTTGTAGAAAAAATAGCGTTCTTATCACATACCGAATGTGCCTTTTCCTCACTTGACCGCTCACCAAACTCCGCTACGCGTCGTTCGGTCAAATGCGTGCGGAATGGCACTTTTAGCACTAGTTAGAAAATATACCATTATAAATATGTAAAGCTTAAAAATCAAAAACCGTACTACAGCATTTTTTAATTAAAAAAATAAAAAAGAAATAAAGCTGAGTCCAGCACTGTCATCTTTTATCAAAGTCGACATTACCATTCTTTTATCGTAGATCCTCATTAAAAATAATTAACGCGGATTTTAACTGAGAGATATACATGCATTATACGAAACTTTCATCGTGTAAAAGAGATTCTGGTTTTGCATTTGCACAGGAAGGAAGAGACACTCTATTTTATATTCGCGTCAATCTTTTATCTTTTTGCTTTAATATTTAGCTAGATCCATGGAAAACACTATTCCAGGTTAAGATTTTTTGTATTTTTATTATTCAAGGTGTCTATTCGTTAACGATGCACAGAGAAACCACCGATTCCTAACCTCAATACATAAATATTTAACCAAACATGCCTATTCTAAATTCAAAAGTTGATATTAAAGAAGATACAAGGTATCAAAGTAGAAAAAATATATTTTTTTATTTATTACGATAAGTGTAAATACGTTTTGATATATTTTAATAGAACTTAATATCTGAGGGTTTTTCGACATAGACAGCGTGTCAATTCGTTGCAGTTGCAGGGTATCTTGGTTGTTATTACTAGAAATGGAGACTTGCGGTTTTTGCGAACTGTTGCTATTTTTTGATGAAACAGAAGATGATACTAAAATATTCCTTCAAAATTTAGTAATATTTTAGTAATTATTTTAGTTACAGTATTATACACGGTTTTCTACTATTTTGTTTTGATTTTTTTTAAATTATGGATACATTTTGATTTTGGACACTGTTTTAAGTATAAACACTTTGGCGCCGATCCAAAATGTTCAGTTTAAATTGCTGTAAAATTAAAACTAAAAAATATGAACTGAGGGCTCACTTTACTTTTTGTTATGAAGTCTATATCATGCACGGCCCACTATGCGAAGTTCAAATTTAAAATTAAAAATATCAATTTAGGGTCTATAAATATAAAATAACTTTTTTTTTTCTGTACAAAACAATTTTGAAAAGCTCTTATTTGCTCTAATTTAATGAAAAAAAAATATACAGGGTGTTTCATTAAAAAAATTATATTTTTGGTTCATGTCTCGAAAAATATAAAATTAAAAAAAATCTTAACTACACCAATGAATTCTACGTAAAAATATATACTAATATTAGTTTTAACTTCTGTTGTAATTAACTGTATAATAAATTCATAATTAAAGTTTGTCAGTGAATTTGTTTAACACCCAGTGAATATAACAATTACAATAAAAAGTAACAAGGAATTCAAGTAAGTAAGTTCTATAGTGTAAAACAAGAGCATGCGACCAGTAGCTAAAAAAATTTGATATTTTTTTTTCTTTATAATAATTTTAAAATTACCTTTACTGTTGTTCATCCCAATATAATTATCTATTATGTGTAAATTCCAAATCCAGGGAAAATATTTAAGCAATTCCAACTAAAGTATTTTAATAACGTTGTGTCTATAATCAAACCGGAACATAATAAATGTGCCGATCAATTCAATTTGAAAAAGGAATATATTATTACCCACATTCTATTTGTACTGTATTCACAGCTTCAATTTCAATTATTTTGTAAAATATAACTTTGATTTGTTTGCATCAATTTTAATTAATTTAAAATGTATTTGGATTTGCAATAAGTATTTTATTAATTTTCATCGGCAATAATTTCAGTTAGGAACTGTAAATAGTTTCTTTAAAAGTTTCTGTATAGAATTGGCATTATTTACTGATAACTTGTAATATTGCAAAGTTAAAAAAATAAAAAAATATGGGTAACTTTGGCAAACTGAACTTTAAACTAACTAAATGGGCCTCATAATGCCTTTCAACAGACTTTTTGATAAATACATAATAAAATTAAAAAAAAAAAAAAACAACAATATGTATTTCTATAACCTAATTTATCTTTTTTATTGTTAAAGCATAAGTAATATTTGGTGTGTAATTATTGTTTTGTTTTATTATATATTTTTTTTTGTATTAGCTTGAAATAAATAAATGATTTATTATTATTATTTATAAAATATACCTAAGTACCACAAATAAGCTTCTTAAAATTTTCAATAAGTAAAGAAGTAAATATTGATATTTAAATATTTTTTTCTTTGATCGGACGGAAATTTACATATTTCCAATACCCATTTTTACCTCCAAAATGCATTATTCCTGGCGTTGCACACAACGTACTTTCATGGCCCGGAATATTTTTTCGGACGTTCACCTTTTCTTATGCTTTTAATATTTTCTGATGAAGTTCGCCTGAGTCAATCAACAATACACAATAAGCCTCTAGGCTGCAGCGCACCACCTAGGTAGACGGTGGTCGGACCTAGGCGGGAAGACCCAAAGAGGCGAAAAAAAATGACAATGTGATACTATCGTAAAGTATTATACCAAGATCAAATTATTATACAGTTTATAAAGTCAAACCCTTACCAAATTGTAATGAGTCACTTTTGTTTACCTTTTTTAGTATATTCAAAACAGCGGTGACAAGAAATATTTGAAAAAAAATTGGTGTCGGTCATTATTTATTTCATATACCTTTTGTTGTGAAGTGTGGCCTGGTTGCCATGGCCGGGAATATTTTTCCGGACGCTTACATTTTCTATGCTTTTAATATTCGCTAATGATGTCGCTGTCAATGTCGAATGTTTCGGGTGTCGGACTAGGCAAACGCGACACTTTATTTGTCGGACAAGTTTACCACAATGTTTAATATGGAATTTTTTAAACATTTTGCCAAAAATGGTAAGAGTTACAGTCATGAAATAATAAGACTAAAACACATGAAGGTATAAATATTTGTAGTAGACTTGTCAAAAGAAACCCCTAAAAAGGTTTTAAAAGTGTTTTTATCATACAGTTCATTTCATTACTAGCCCAAAAACTATAATCATTCCTAGGAAATTGCGTAATGGCCTACAAAAAAATGTACTTGTCATTCGCAAAGCGACATCTTAAACGATTAAAATGGTAATCCAATTATTTTATACCTCATCTTAACAGAAACTAATCCTCTCTTTGTGTCACCTATCACATTAATATTCATGCTAGCGTAATACGTTCTTCATTTATCACAGCAATCAGTTATAAGCCATATTAGTACACAGACGATGTTTAGGTAAATAATCTAGTTAATGTATTTCGAACGAACGGCGTAATTCGTTATTCAGATCAAGTCCAAGATGTTTTCATTATTTATCTCTATTTTGGTCTACTGGAGTTGCGGCTTTGAAATGGATGATGGCAAGCGAGATGGTCTTAACGTCGCAACAAAATGCGTATCATATCGTAGTAAGTTTCGGTTTGTTTACAAATAAAAAGGGATCATATTATCGAAAATTGTAAATGTAAGTAGTCTAATTAAAAATCAGTATTAAGAGTGTAAGTTTGTAAATTATTTAATAGAGGGAATTTAAAAATAAAATAAAAAAACTGAAGGGGGTATTCTGGTCTAGAGGCATGAGTATCGGGTAATTTTTTAAAGTGCCGTAATTAGGGCAATTAATATTTTTATAATCCATTTTTTATAAGTTATTTATCAACAGTTTAGGAATACAAAAAAAGAAGAAAAAAAAAGAAAAAATCAATAAGTTTAAAGTAGAGGAATTGGGGGTTCAAAAATTGGCACATTGCCCACAATTCCAACTCTCCAAGTAATTCGAAAAAAATAAAATAAAGAAAATTATTAATCTAGAGTACTGTCGCCATAGCATGAACTGGGGAAAAATGAAAACCCATTTTTTTTAAATAAAAATCCCTTTTTTAAGTTGTAAACTTGAATTTCTTATAAATAGTAAAAAAAATCTTCTTTGTAGTTCAGGCTATAGCGGCATTACTCTAGATAAATAATATTTTCTTTTTTTTAAATTTATTACAAGAAGGATTGGAATCGTGGGCAATCAATCACGTGCCAATTTTTGGTTACCCCCTTCACTTGAATAGCTGCTATTTTTATGAGTTTTTAACTTTATTCTCTTTTTACGTTTTCCTGTTTTCTTGAAATGTTGATAAACAACCTATTAAAAAAATGATAGTAAAAATATTGATTGCTTCTGTTTAACGGCACTTCAAAAAATTACCTAAAATTCATGCCTCTAGACCAGAATACCCTCTTAAGGCGATAATTCTACATGAGTAAATAATGGTACAGCTTCATATATACAGGGTGTAACAAAATGTTGGTAAGAAAATTTAAGGGCTGTTTCTACATCAGAAAATATAAAGTAAAGTTGAAAACATTGGTCCGGAAATGCATCGTTTCCCAGATACCAGGTTCTAAACCTCTTTTTAAAAATATCTTTTTTTTTGTAAATATTTTCAATATCTGTTTAGATTAAAAAGGCTTATTAAAATCAAATATGACTAAATTTACCCAAAACGAATTTACGCCACTGACTTTTAAAAAATATTTTTATTTTATTTGGATAAAAAGAAAAATAAACTTCTTATTTTTTTTTAGAAATAAACTATTTAATTTTACCTTGTTTTATACTCCTAGCCCACCCAAAAAACATGAAAAAATATTTTAAAATGCTTTATTTGGGAAAATTCGTTAGTTTAAATGTTACTGATATTTAATGTGTTGTTTGTGGTTAATATTATAAAATTATTTATTAAATATTAGTAAAATTTATTTCCAAAAGAATATTTTCCCTGTTTTTGATGTAGGCCAGGGGTTTGCAATAAAGTGGAATTTATTTTATTTTTCAAATACTAAAAAGACAGAAAAAATTTAGGAGCCTAAAAGGCTTTAATTTTACTTGCTTGATCCAAATAGAATATTGTGACGTTGGATTTTGAAATTACATAGGACTTACTTTACGTCAGTTGGACCAATGTACCCTATGGAACTATTTTCTTGGGACCATGAGATCGGTGGACAAAAACTACCTTGGTATTTTTAACTAAACTACGGGAACTAATTTAACTTCGTAATATTGTACGGGCATACCCCCCACTAGGGGTAGCCCGTACGGGGCTTAACTAAAACTTTAACTTTATACTTGACTTCAATTTCACTACCTACTTCTTATCTAATATTTTTATAACTTTTTTCCTCCCTCTTTAAATATTAAATTTTCCAGTGTTTGTTTTGCATTTCTACGCGACCCAGTTTGTTAAATGTTTTTATTTTATTATTATAAGAGTAACCTAGAAAATTGTTTAATTTATACTTTTAAAACCTTGACACCTCACGTATATCTTTATTTAGCAAAATTCCCAATGTTAAGTAACCTAATTAAAATGTATACTTATTTTAAAATTCCCAAAAATGTATATTTTTAAAATTCCCAAAATGTATACTTTTTATACTTGGTGTTCACAATAAAAAATGCACAAAAGTCAGCAGCGTACAATTTTTTGACAGAAATATTCGTTTTCGTATTACTTGAAATACCACAAGCTAAATTACCCTTTCATTTCAATAAATAACAACGTCGAATTTTATCAAAATTAAATAAGGAATATTAAAATTATAAATAAAAAATCAATTAAAAAAAATATCACTCTGTATCTGAAAAACAATGCATTTCCAAACCCATTTTAATACTATCTTTTTTCATAATTTCAATAGAAGAATCAGCCCTTAAATTTTTTTAACAACATTCTGTAACACCCTGCATATTTTTTGTGCAAACTGTACATGAATAGAGTTTTCAAGAGAGCAGATGGATCAAAAATTGTATTTTCAGTATTGTTCATAAAAAATTTATGTTTAAAAAAATATGATTTACAGAGAGAAAATGTAAATTTTGTATACAGGGTTTGCGAAAACTTTAAAAACATTAGTTTGCGTCAAAAGCAAAATACCTTTATTTTTTATTTTTAAGCAAAATGTCATAGGAGAAATTTTATTAAGGTTAAAGTTTTTAATTAATAGTAACAAAAATACAAAATTTGTATTAAACTCATATCATTTAACGAATACGCCTTGATCACATTCGTTGAAAGCTGAAAAATTGTAGTGCGTAGGAATTTGACAAAAGCAGGTATTTTCAAAGGAAATTATGAAAGTTTTTAGGACATTTTATTATAAAAAGTTAAAATAAATAATTTCTGATAACCTCAAAATCAGTTTCATAAAACTTAATATCCCTGTAACTATAATAAAGTCATTTAAAATGATATTCTTAATACAGTAGTTACAGAAAAATCATGTTTTTGCGTACCCTGTATAAAAATTAGAGATTTTTTTCATGAATCATATTTTGTTACAAGTTAAACCTTTTTGTCCTGCATATATTTTTTCGCGAAAAATGATTTATTTTATCCGTTTGTACTCTAGTAAACCCCATCCATGGAAAATCTGTAAATGTATGGTTTCTAACCGATTTCAAAAGAAGGGGGTTGTTAATAACTATATAAATAAACAAAAGCTTTTTATACTTAAGTACCAAATATTACCGGACTTCTTTTTTTATTGCTTTTAACTTTTTAGTGCGTTTTATTAATTTTTTTGAAGTCGGTTTGGAACTTCTCGAAGTTTAATTCTTTAATAGCTGTTTTAAAATTGTTTGCCAAGGAATAATAAATACGACCCAAATTTAAAGCATAGGCTAAATCTATTGCAGTCGACCATATTAGTAATAATTCACATTGATTGTGGGCCGCTAGAGCGCTCTTGACCTACAGTAAAAAATTTCCTTTTGTCAATATTTTTAGGTTGTGATGGCGACTTTATTTTTAGTAAGTTTCCTAAAAGAACAATGCAAAGCGTTTAAAAATATATCTTTATTTAACTTGTAAAAAACTAACCATTTAAATGTAATCATCCTTAAAAATTAAGTCGTAATTTTCTTTACTTTTTATTTTAATATAGGAAAAATTAATATTTGTTTAAGCCTTTTAGTAGTGAAAGAGAATTCTACTTTCAAACGCAAACACCGCGATGTGACAAGGAGGTGGGGTTCATTACATATACATATCCAACTAAACCCTATAAGATATTTACGTTTTTGTAAATTCCACATGAAACAAAGTACACTTAATACATAAACGTGGTTAAAACAAACGCCTAACGGCCTTCGCTAATGCTCCCTGCCGGTAACTTAATAGTAACACCTACCGCAAATGAGGCCCTCTCGCGCCATATTTTACCGTTATTGGCGCTTTTAGAGACATTTCTTTACCACTTTTTGGTGAAGATCATAATGAAGGCAGTGCGGACTTGGATCTTTCCTGTGGGACTAATTTTCTTTATTGAGTTGTATAGCCGGAGCTACCGTTTTGTTTTATTTAAGCAACGCAAAAGTTAAGCTTAAAAATAGGTATGTTTTACGTATCCCTTGAACGCAGCGGAAAGGTAATTATTGTAGTTTGTAAAAAAGTATGTTGTGTAACATGTATGGAAAAAACGATATATTTTTGCGGACGATGATGAAGTCTTCACCAAGAGTCTGGAAATATGCTTTTTCTATGAGTTGCACATACTAATTTGTCTCCAATCAAAATATTGAAAAATATATGTTTTAGTTTATTAAATGTGGCCAAACCACTTAGTATGTAAGGCCAACCAACCTAGATATAAAAGAATAGTTTATTAAATCTAAACATCATATAACGGATGCCCACGAGATTACTGGCCTAACCTACCCAGTTACTGGTATCTTGAAAGGTGTTACACGGTTTTGAAATTTAGATCGGATGGATAGGCTATTTTAAATGGAACACCCTCAATATTTTTTAAATTAATTCAACAGGTATTTCCAGGAATATACATATATCACATGTTATACCTATCTTAATAAGTTTATAAGAAAATGGCGTTTAAAAATTTCATCTTAATCGCTATTTTTATCGATTTGTTAAAAACAAATGATGGTAGTAAAAAGTTAGTGCGATTTTTTACAGATATTTAATGAACCTGATATCTTATTACCGTTAAAATACAATTTCCGGTCTAACCGGAACTACCATAGAATCTGACTTTTCGGCAGTAAAGAATTTCAACAATTCAAATGGAAACCACTACATTAGGCCTTAAATTTAAACTTAACACTTTTTTCTAAATTTTTTTGGTAATTATACCCTAACTTTAAACCTAATAGCGTTTAAGATATTAATAGTTATTTGCGAAGCTGCCTTGAAAATAGCGAAGAAAATATATTTTTTAACGTTTTACTGTTAATGACTTAAAAACTGTTAGGTTTAGAGATAGGAGCAACAAAAATAAACAAAAAAGATTGAGATATAAGTGTTAATTTTTAAAAATCTTTACTGTCGAAACTCAATTTCTGTGGCACTTCCGGTAAACCCGGAAATTGTACTGTACGGTGATAGGATATAAGTTTATTAAATCTGTGTAATAAGTCGCATAGGTCATTTATCACATTTTTTAACCAAATCGATAAAAATAACGGTTATTATAAAATTTTCGAACGCCATTGCGCATAAACTAATTAAGATAGGTATAACATGTGGTACATGTATTTTCTTGTAATTGGCTGTAGAAATTATTTTTGGAAAAATATTTAGGGTGTTTTATTAAAACTAGAAAAGTTGAGAGCACTTCCGGTCGAGCCGATGTGCCACATAAACCTGAAATATCAGAAATTTCGATCAATCCAACTATACATCTGATTAAAATTTCATAATTTTGTATCTCTTCTGAAGAAATTAACAGGCTTGCTAGTATCCTTGTGAACACCTGGTATATTTATTCTCGCTATAATACGTTGCTATAATATGTTACTATAGTATCACATTGTCATATATTATTTTATTGACTTTGAAAAATGTCATCAGTGAACATTTAAAGTATAGAAAAAGTTGGGCGCCTGAAATAGTATATTGTGATAACATGTAGGAAAAGCGATATACATGTTTCCGGACGATGAAGAAGAGCTGAAAGTCCCGACATATACTTTTTCTACGACTTGCACATATGCACATACAATTTTTTTCTCCGATCAACGGATGTTTTTAACTTTAAATTTAGGTAGCATAACCTAATTTTTTTAGTTTATTTATTTATAAACATTATAATTATTTGATCTCGGTATAAAACGTTATGATGGTATCACACTGTCATGTATCGTTGACTGCATTTATGACTTTAATTTTTTTCGTATCTTGTTTAGTTAAAAGAAAAACATTTTTTAATTTGGTTTAATCATTTTTTATTAGCAATTATGTAACAGCAACAATAAAACCCATTTAAATAAGGTTCGTATCCAATCTAACAATTTTTTCCAAAATAAATGTTTTCCAAAAAAGTGTTTTCCAAACCAAGCCGCTGGCTTGTTATGTTGTTATGGCAATCGACAGTTTGTTACATGTTTAGCCTTATCCATGGTAGATTTTTCAAAGTCCAATCGCAGATCAAAAGAGGAATAATTAAATGATCTACTACGAGGACTGTCCGTTAAGACCGAAAACATTTCATGAAGTAAAATGTGTTTCCAATATTTCTTTTGTTTTAAATTTATACTTATATTTTGTTAAATAAATACAAGGTGTTTAAGAATATGTGGGCAATCTCTCAGATTCTTACATACTAAGTTGAAACTTTCTAAAATGTTATATTTGTAAAACATTTCTCATCATTAGTTCGCCAGGGGCGGACTAAGCCTTACACGTTGGTGTTAATTATTTTTACATCCTGTATAACAAAGAAATGAAAATAGTATTTTGAAGTAGCCTAAACCCTTAGCTAGAAAAAGATACTATTTTTTGTTCGATGCCAATAAATTAAAGCGTTTTCGACAAAAACAAGTTTTTGGTTAGTGGGGACATCTAAAAACATTAGACTA
Source organism: Listronotus bonariensis (assembly GCA_014170235.1). NCBI lineage: Eukaryota > Metazoa > Arthropoda > Insecta > Coleoptera > Curculionidae > Listronotus > Listronotus bonariensis. Next base: position 134,328 of record JACEGR010001417.1, read on the forward strand.
TTCTGTTGCAAATTGTAATAAAAAAACCTTATCAAAAAAGATTTTGAAGGCACTAAAAAATAATGTTGCACAATTGTAAAGGGTCCCATATTATTTAATAAGTAAAGCTAAAGAATGCCTAAAATAAAGGGAAGCCCATGTCAAACCGACAAACCAAATTATTAAATACAACCCTTTTTAACCACAAAGTTGTTTTTCTCTTCTTCCCTTTATCGATATCGGACAGGAGTACCCCTTTTTCAGCTAACGGTTTAGGGTATTTAAAAATTCTATTTTAATTCCTTTATTATACAGGGTGTAAAAATAATTTGGATTATTGTGTAAGGGTTAGTCCGCCCCTAGCGACGTAACAAATGCAAATGTTTTACAAGGACACAATTTTTAGGAGTCCTAACCAGTATTTATCATATTAGAAAATTATTTTTACTAACCAAGTACTGCAAAAGTTATTTAAGAAAGAACGATTTCCAGTTACGTCGTTTAACGGCACATATATATGGACAAGAGGGACTTTAGGAAAACAATTTATAGGTGGTTCTCACATTATTTTCATTTGTTCTATATGAATCCGAGAGATTGCGCACATATTCTTGGACTTAACGTAGGCAATGTGAAGAAAAGAGACAGTCTAACGTGAATACCTGCATGTAAACATTTGTGGTTAAGCTGAAGAAGAGCTCTGACCCAAGTACCAGAGACCGACTAATTACTAGTGGTTCCTGGGAACGATTATGAGGATCAAAAACAGTATACAATTTTATTTGTAGTAAACTTACACACGAATACCTGAAAAAATTAATTATTGATACTACTTCGAGTCTCGAGTTACTCATTAAACTCTTAAATAAGCATGTACCTACAAAGTATATTTGAAGTGTAATAAAGTATATAATCGATGCCACAGCAGTTAAATGAAATGGTTTGCAGCAGAAAATACCGTTAATAACAGAATATCGCTTAAATCTTTTTAAAAGGAATAAAAAGCTTGGCATATTAAACACGGTTTTGATTACAAAAAGCGACTGATATCTTATATTAATTTCGATTAAGCTTAATTAATTATTTAATTGGCAATAAAAGCTTAAAGAAGAATATATTGTTTGGTTTATAATAATAAACATTAGAAATAAATAATAAATTTATTTCAATTTCCACTTAAACTCTTCTACGACACTTAAGCATCACCACGCCAGAAAACAAAATGACATAATAAAAATTCAATTAAATTGTAAGCAATAAATTACTTTTAAAAAGTAATCCCTCTAAAACCTACCTTAATTTGCCATTTACAGTCTAAAGTTAGACATTTTCAGGTGTGACGCCCACAAGATTAAATGTGTTTTTGCTCTGCAGAACTTAGCCGCTCATAGGTAAAAGATGGGTATTTGTTGACTTTTTTTGAGGCAATAAACATGATTGTATTTTGGATATAATCGACTAAACGAAGTTTTGGACGCCTCAATCTAATATTAAATTAGGTCCTTTAAAACAGACATTTGCATCGCCCAGGGTTTTCCCTTTCTTCCAAGTCAAAGTCAGGGATAGGTTTTAAATACCCAAAAAGTGGGTTAGGGGTACTATCGTCAGCAAAACTATGAATGGGGTTGGTTGTGAAGAGAGAAGGTCTTTGATGTGAAGAAGAAATAAAGCTGTGGTTATCCACAATAACTGATTTACGTCGATCCGAAAGAAAACAAGAGCCAAGAACCCAGTTTAGATGAAAGACCGTGGAATGAAAGTTCATGGTAAGCACGTATTGCCAGACCTGGTCAAAAGCTTTGGATATATTGAGGGTAAGATATGGAATACACCTAGACTTGTGTGACACGAAAAAAAAATGCTGCAGATCTCTTGGAATAAGACCCATACTGTTTGTCATGCAAAATTTTTTTTCCAAATACTATAGTTATACCAAATACCTATAGTTAGATAAAAAAGTTTTGGATACGTTCTTGGGAGTAGGTTGAAAAATACCTCTTATAAGAAAAATTTTATCCCATCCTTGTACATGAAAATGTACGCGTTTTTTTATAAAAAGGCTTACTTTAAAAAAAAACGACGCATCTGATACCCACTTTTTATTTATTCAACACAAAGAACTCATATTAAATTATTTAATGATAAAATCTGTTAAATAATTTCGGATATATCTGCGGACATTATTAAGGATCAGAAATAATTGTATTATTGCGGCAAATTTGTAATGGAAAAATTGTGTTGGGATTTGCACTAATGAAGCCCAACCCATGTCTGGTAAATACAATTATTGTAGCAAAGAATAAATCCTCAGATATAATGTGGGCACATTGCATGATTTATAGGGAAGTTTCAGCGCCCAGGTCTTTAAGCCCTGGTCTAAATATTGTTTTGGAAGTAGTATTTAAAGTAGGTAACTACATAAAAATTAGGCAATTAAAATCAAAATTATTTCCGCTTTGTACAGATATGGAAGCTAAACATAATTGTTTTACTCTTCATCCAGATAGTTATCACGTAGTAAGGTTGTTAGGCGTATCTACGAATTGAGAAGTGAAATGGCGGTATTTTTAAAGGAAGACGATCGGTAAAATTCTGCGATAAGTTATTTTTAGGGTTGTGCGAATAGTTCGAACTTACGAATTATTCGTATCGAATCGAATATTTAAATATAAATTTAACAAATAATATTCATTTTATTTGAATTTTTAAAAATTTAATTCTTAAGCTAAAAAACTATTCTTGTTCTCAAATATTTTTCTTAGATAAAGAACTTTATTCTTTTAATTCAAAAAAGTATTTTCTCCCGGATGGTATTCTTAAGTCAAGATTTTGGCTCTTGAATCAAGTTAATTCTTATTATCAGTGTGTGTATAGCCTTTTTCTCATCATTTTTTAAAAAGTAATTTAAAAATTATAAAAGGTAAAATGATTTAAAAAGATCTCATGCTAGTATAATAGTTTCTAGATTTTATGTTACTGTTTGAGAAAAATATAAACCTATATACATATATATGCCCGATGTTATGGAATCTTAATTTGATAAGATAGTAAATCCATTTATATTTTGATAAATTAATAAGTAATTAATTAGCTTTCTTATTTGGTAGATATCTTTGAAAAACTTAATACTCTTAAAATTTAACTTCAGGAAAAAAAAACTTAAAATATATTTGATTTTGGTAAATTTTTATGTACAAGGATGGGATAACATTTTTCTTATAACAGGTATCTTTTAACATTCCCCCAAGAAAATATCTAAAACTTTTCTACACAATGTGGGAAACATATCAAAGCAGTTTTTATTTAATTTGTTTTCCCATAATTTTTTCACTCAACATTTAAGCTTTTTTCCAGGGGTTAAGAGTAAAAGTATTAAGTTTTTAAAGGTAACTACCAAATAAGAAAGCTTCATTAAAAATAACCTGTCGCAAAATTCTGCCAAACGCATATGGCCTTCTTCCTTCAAAATACAATAAGATTTATCTTCAGCTCCCGGATCTGTACAAAATGCAGAAAAATCCTTGATTTTAATGGCGTTTTTATATAGAAAACTACTTCAATAACTACTTCCATAACAAAATTTAGACTAGGGCTTAGAGACTTGGACGCTAAAACTTCCTAGTTAATCATGCCCAAATCTGAAATCTGAAAATTCCATCAGTGCAAATCTCAACACATTTTTTAATTGCGAATTCGCCCCAATGATAGCATTATTTGTAATCCTGAATAATTCGTTGGCTGTAGTTCTTCCTTTAATAAGGGTGCAAAACAGTAATTCTTTACATATTGTCATAATCTTACAGAATCTGAAAGCACAAAAAAGCTTTCTTGTTCACTGCGAGCGTTTTCTAAAAATTTATCATCTTCTTTTTTAAATAGTCTGAAATTTACGCGGTTTATTGATATATTTCTGGTGTAATATTTCTAGATGCCTTTTCAATTTATTTGGTTAATGCCATCAGCAGCTAATACTTTTAAACAAATAACGCATTGCGGTTTTTCCTTTCCACTAATTTTGAAGTTTGTAAAGCACACATATTTTTGCTAATAAATATAGAGGGAGCCACCTGCAGTCCTGCTTTTGTTCGTAGTGTCATTACCTTTTTTGCCTCAGTATATTATGATTTTAGTAGATCATTTTTATTCTTTCACATTTTGTACAGACCTTTGAAGGACACCCTGTATGGTAGAATAGAGCAAGTCCAAGGTAATCGCCGCCACAAAACGACGAATTACATATTTTCCACACTACTTCAATATAAAATTGTTGGTTAGTTTTGGTTAGCTAGAGTAAGGCGTTAAATAAACTTTATAGAATGATAGGTATCAGCTAAGAACAAAACTAAAAACTTGAAAATTAATTATGTAAAAAACTTTTTATGTTAAACAGTTTTATTTTACTAAACGCAAAAACATAATTTAGTAAGCCCTAGCGACCAGATCGCACCAATCTTTTCATTAATCTGGAGTATTAATCAGACAAATTATAAAGTAGTTTGTCACTTGACATTTCTATCTTAATATTTTCTCTGGATACGCTACGCCCAACGGTTTTATTATTTGTCTGATCAATACCCCAAATTGATGAAAAGATTGTTGCGATCTGATAGCTAGGACATACCAAATTATTTTTTAGATTTTAGTAAAATAAAACCATTTACTATAAAAGTTTCTTTTACATAATTTACTATTTATCCCTTTTAAAAGTACCGCTTTTGGCGGGAGCTAATTTTACCCAGATTCAAATATCATTGCTATGTAAAATACCTCACAAAATTGTTTTCTTAAAATTCTTATTTTTTGAGAAACAATAAAATCTGATTTCTAAATGTTATGCTTAATCCCATGACACACCACTGATTCTCCTAATGGATCCGACCGGTCCTTTTGGCAAAAATGGCAAAAAGCAGAGCAAAACTAAAATGATTTCCCCAAAGGCTTCAAAATCAAACGAGTTTTAAAACACAATTACAACGGGTCACTGTAATCGAGTTTCGCGTTTTCTATCAATTATACCCGCCAAAATTGATAGCGTTTTTGTTTTTGAATTAATGAACACGGCTACACATGCGGAGATTGTTTATTCGTGATAATAATTAGGTAAAAGAAAAATAGGTAACAAATTTATATGAATTTTTTGTGTTAAATCGTGGTTATCAGATGCGTTGTTTTATTTTTCTTAAAACGTTAGCCTTTTTCTATTAAATTGTACAAAAACAAGTTAAAAGAAAACTGCTTTGATATGTTTTCTACATTGTTTAGAAGTGTCCAGGATTTTCCAATAGAATAGAATCATAAAATTGTAATGTTTAAAACCATGGAAGGCCTTTTAGAAAATCTGATTACGAATTTTCGACGATACTTGTTTACAAAAGATATAAATTTTTCCAATTGGAATTAAGTTTTTAATCCTTTTAACAGTAAACCTAATGGCCTTTTACTAGAAGAAGAAAACAAAATAGACGTTTTGGTGAGTACTTTCCTAAAAATGGATTTTAGTACCAAATATTAAACAAATTTCTGGATTTAACTTCCTAATGACTGTTCTGTAATAAAAGCTAAAGCGATACGGATTTTGTTAGATTTTCCACGTTCTATCTTTGTGAAACCGATTTGTTGGTGTGGCTTCGTTAAAATTTAAATATCGAAATACACTTTAACTAAAAGACAAAACTCAAAGTCGCCATTTCCAACGTGGAACCGAACTTACAAAGATTATGTGCCACAAAGCAAGCGCATGTCAGCCGTTAGTCCTTTGATTCTATTCTAAAATTTGTTGGCCTAAGAATAGGTTTGTAGTTTAAAATTTGATAATTAAAATTTTATATATCGGTTTTAATAATATTGTTTTTAAATTTATTGCGCCCTTACCAACCTAACGCTCCCCTGGGGACGCGCCCCACAGTTTGAGAACCGCTGACATAAGCTATGGTCATTTCAAAAAATAATGGATTTATTGATCTTTTATAAATTAACTGCATGCCAGTTTAAAGTATTATCTGATAATTAAAATTTGATACATACTAGGTTAAAGAAAAAAAATACGACAACAAAGCTATAGGTTATCCACAATATTCACAAAAGTTTTAAAAAAACTAATTTAGTACTGAAACTTTTATTTTTTAAGTACCGTAAAGCATTGTTGTCCTATTTTTTATCTGTTACCTTGTATGTAGCAAATTTCATTGTCAAATAATACTCTTAATTGCCATGCAATTAATTTTTAGAGATCAATAAGTGCATTTTTTTAAATTACCATAGCATAGGTTACATGTTTTAAAGGGAAAAGATTAAATCTTAAAATTAAAGAAAATAGTATATTATATAACAAGTGTCGAAAGTGATATATCAAATCACTTTTAGCACGAGTCATGTACATTTCAATTTTTCCTACGACCAAAAAATATTTATATACTAAAAATTCTAAGCTAGTTTTTTATATAATTAATGTCAACACAGACAAGATAAACTTCAAAAAATTAGACGTAAATCGATGTCAGTGCCATAAAATCCAAATAAAGAAATTCCTTTTACCTAATTACATGTTAAAGCATGTATTTTAAAATTTAATTCTAGTTACCTTACAAAAGTGTTATTTCACTGGTATTTCTTTAATTAGGTTTTTCAAATTACGTGAAAAACCTTACCACTAAACAAAACACTAAATAATCTTTGAATAAGAATAAGTTTAGCCTATTGTCCCGAATGGATTAAATTAAATGTGAAGTCTGGTTTAATGGCAATTGTATTTTTATCTTATCTTAGCCTTTTTCTGACAAGGGATGTATTATTAAGGAAAAAAACCGCTTGGCATTTTGTGCAAACTTTGTGGTTAGGTTATAATGTTATAGTTTTACAAATCAGGGCTCCCGCAGAACTTTAGACACTTCCACACTTACATGGGTTTAATGGGTTGCCTATTATTATTACAAGCATTTGCTATAAAATAATTATGTCTATAAACTAATTAATCCCTTAAACGCAGTGCCATATTATCCATTAGGCTGACTGGGTTACAGCCTAGAGCGCCATGAAAAAATAGGCGCCAGACAGGGAGGTAATAGGCGCTAGACAGGGAGTTTTAAAAAAGTTTTGGTCAGGTGGGGATTGGAACTAATTTGTCTGTGAATAAGGTGCTTAGAAATTAATGAAATAGGCGCGAAAAGAAGAGAAGACAAATTTAATTTCGGGTGGTGAAGTAAGGCGCCTGGCACTGAAATTAGGCGGAGGTAAGGAACTTTTTTGCTCCTCAAATTTTTTTCGTGCAAAATAGGCGCTCCGGGAATTTTAGTAATACGGCCTTGCTTAAACGTAAAACTTAAATAAATATATTTTGAAAAAAAAAGATAATGTGTGTTAGCAGTGGTAAGTCAAAACCTTCAGTTTGTTAGAAATATACTGTAAATATCTTTTAACGGAATTTAAGCATCTGTCACTGTCATGTACTTTTCAACACTAGTGTTGAAAAGTATATTTTAACATGCGTGTGATGTTATTCGTTTTCCAAGGATCAAGGAGTGCGTCTTTAGTATATTACATTACAAGGGTGGAAAATGACTTATTTCACACGAGTGGGAATATTGTTGACAAACCCACGCGTGTAAGAAAGTGATTTTCACACAAGTAATGTACACTATTTTTCTACGACCACAAGTTATTCACCAAAAAAACAATAAAAGTTGTTTGTCTTCACGGAAAAAATAAGAAAACAATTGAAAACTTTGCATCACTAGGGTGATATATACTTTTCCTTACTGCGATATATTATACTGTTTAACAATATTTTTATATCAAAAATCACCTACCTAGTCGCTTTTTATCATTTAAGAATTAAAAAGTCCTCATTAAAAAAATATTGCATGGCTTTTCAATGTAAATCCCATTAACAGCCTGATAACCCCAAATTTATTTTAAATAACAATGACAGCGATGACAGCTTTATATTATACTTTGCAACACTAGTGTTGTAAGCAACACTAGTGTTGTAAAGTACTTTGCAACACTAGTGTGATATAAGGCATTTTCTATGCATGAAAACAGTGTGCTATTTACTATTTTCACATGTGGTCGTAGGAAAATGTCATTTTCATTAGTGGTCGTAGAAAAATATATATATGGTGTTCGATTTAAAATAATAGAATTGTACTATATTAAAAAGTTGCCCATTTTGTTTTTGTGTTAACGAAACGTCACTACCAAATGGCGAAAATATGATTTAAAAAAACTTTTAAAAAATCTTTTACCAAAAACCACATATTGATTAAAACATTTTTATTTTTTTTATCTTTTTGACATCCCACGAAGGCATATGCCTAAATACCAGAGTACCGTGGGTGTCGGGTTATTAGATGTTTAACCCATCGTTCCCCCTCTTCCGTCAACGTTGTCCAAGCACTGAAACATTCAGTTAAGCATTTCACAGCACCTTTTTAGACAACGCGGTAGTGCCACCACGGTCGTTATTTTTAAATAACTACTACCTAAATATGTCTTCCCTGCTGGGAATGGAACCGGCGACCTCTGGCTTCGTAGATCAAAGCTCTGTCCACTGCGCCACGGGGAGACAAAAGTTATTTGCGATCAAAATGGTTCAAAATATAGTCGGACACCCAGTAGATAATAAACACAAGTATCTTATACATATAATTACAAAAACGCTTTTTACGTTTATTTAAAGAAAAAAGTAGAAAAAAGTATTTAAGGAATATAGACTGCTTTAGAATAAATGGAGGATGTCTAAAGGGTCATCTTCTCGGAAAAAGAAACGAATCAAGAAATATAGTTTAATAATTTCCAAGCGCGAAGCGAGAAAATTTCTGTAATAATTACATTTTGTAATTAAACTGCATTCATTTAAAATTCGTTGAATATAGGTGCATAATTACCGTTTTGCATTTAAAATTTTAAGACGGTTTCTTCGAGATTTTCGTCATTTTCTTATCTTTTTATAACCTTGTCTGAGGTTTTAATATTGCTGGGCTTATCTTAAGAAACCATTCAACACAGAATTTAAACAGTAAGATAATCTTTTGCTTAGTTGGGTTAACAGATATTCCTAAGTAAATTAAAATAAATTTTGCTAAAAATGAAATTACCCACAACGTTGTTTGAAGGAGCATTTTTAAAATGGTGTTTTTAAAATTTGGTATACAGTAGAGTGTCCGTGATTTCCCAAATTGATTTATTTTTAGCGTACTTAGCGTAAACTTTTAGTTTTTAGCCTGAAAAAAAAAATATCAATCAATGTAAAAATGCTCTTAATTCCTGATTTAAACCGTGCCCGGATCATGTTGCTTTTCCCATTTAAATTAGATGGGATTTTTGGACTTTTCTCTTTCGTTTTTTTCTCAGATAAAAATAGATGAAAACATCTTCTTATCACATATTTTGATGGAAAATGATTGGGTTGTGGCCATCCTCTGGAATTTAATAGTAAACCGGCATTTTTTAAGTAAAGCACTCAGTATATTTCATCACCAATAAATAAATATTTTAAAGAGCTTTAAGAAAATACAACATTTGATATGTCTATCTCTTATAGTTTTGAAAATATGGCCATCCAAATCTAAAAAATAGTGGATATAGTGTCTATTTTATCTTCGACACTAAACTTAGTGTTTATAGCTTGGAGCTAAAGATGTAATAAAAATTTAACATAATTTTCAGATATGAATGGCCATATTTTTTAAACTGTAGGAGATAGGCATATCAAATATAGTATTTTCTTAAAACTCATTATAATATCTATTTAATGGTAATGTAATATGCCGAGAGTTTTATTTAAAAATGCCGGTTTACCATTAAATTCCCGAGGATGGCCACAACCCAATCTAAACTTAACGTTTGACCGTAAATAGCTCTTAAAGGAGTGCCTTAATCAAAAATTAATAAAAAAAATTGTGTATATTTGCGGATATTTTCTTTTAGGCTAAAAACTGAAAGTTCAGGGGCGTTCGCTAAAAAAATCGATTTGGGAAATAATGGACACTCTAGTATTCACATGATGTCTTGCTCTGTTGTGTATAGCACTGTAACACTATTACTAGATAAGAACAAAAATATTAGAGACACAGAATCGGGATCAACTTTTTTGCCATTGATTTTAGGCTTGTTGTCCAAAAAAACCACAATACTTTGCAAATGTGCACGCTCAGTTTGCCACCAAACAACTCAAGAAGTACCCACTTACCTACCACAGCGAGTACCACAATTTTCCTATTGGCCACTACTTCTGAGTATACGTCCTTACCTAAAAAAACAAAATTGTCTAAATAAAAGCCCTGTTCGTAGAGAAATCACAAACTAGTCAGCACCAATCGGGTATTATGATTAAGTCAGGTGACTGGTTGCCAACTGGTCACCAGACGTATTTGTAAAATGTGATTGGCGCTGACTAGTTTGTGATTTCTCTATGAACAGATCTAAAAAGAACAAATAAGATATAGAGAGTGGGCCAAATTATACTTGCACACTTTTTAACTTATAATAACTTTTTATCTGTTGCGTCCATCTTTTTTATTTTTAAGGGGCTAATAGGTAGATATGTTTTCTCTAGGTTTGCCAATTTTGGTCAAATGGATTTAAACAGGATTGGAATTACGGGACTTTTTTCAAAATTATGCATTAAATTTCGTTGCAAAAAAATATTTTTTCTTCAATCAATTAGGCTAATACATTTATTTTTAATGAATTTAATGTTATGTTTGGTCAGCATCCAACTTAGTAACCATGGTACCCTCACATTTTTAGTTTTAAAAGAACACTAAAATAATGCGTTTTTTAAAATCAAGAAAAATACATGCTTTATGGGAAGCATTATTTATCAAAAATAATGATAATTCCCAAATCCTTAAATTAATTGTCAGATTCGCTTTTACTAAATTATTTCCCACTAAAAAAAACGTATTAGCTTAATTATAGCTAAATCAGATTTCTTTGCAACGAGGTTCAATACAGTATTTTGGAAAAAGTCCCGTAAGTCCAGTCCTGCCTAAAATATGTTTCACCAAAATTGGCAAACCTAGAGAAAACATATCTACCTATTAGCCCTACAAAAATGAAAAAAATATAACAGATAAAAAGTTATTATTAGTTAAAAAGTGTGCCAGTTTAATTTGGCCCACCTGTAGGCATATTAAATTTAGTTTTTGTCAAAATTTATAACAAAACATTTATTTAACGATAACCACTATATTTGTACAGGCGGAATAGGTGAAAACAGGCCAGTTTTGGTGTTTAAATAGAGAAGCTGCTAGTGGTGGAATTCTATCTTTGTTTTTACGTGTCACTTTTTGACGTACTTTTAAAAATGAATATATTATAGGTAGCGCCTGTAGCGCCTAAAGCCACGTACAGACTTGGATACAATCGGCGAAAACATTTGTTGGCCGACTGTATCTTGAATGTTGCACATCGGTCAGCCGACTTGTTGCAAACGCCATGGCAACATCCGTGGGCGTTTCATCCAAGGAATCGGCAAGACGCCTGTTTTCCATTTAATATGGAAAACATCGGCAGGTTTGTACAAGCTTTAAAAGTAGTTTGGACGCGAAACACTTGTATCTGAGAATGTTGGCATTTAAAATTTTGAACAAGATACAGTCGGCCGACAATGTTGTCCCGATTGTATCCAAGTCTGTACATGGCTTAAGGTAACATCATCTACAAAATGAAAATGGATTTTTAAGATAAGTTTTTTCTTTAAGGACGTTTCATGGTGAAACACTTTTCTTACAATATCTTTCAATTTTGGAATAAACATACCCTTAAAAATGCCCTTTTATATGAATGAATTTAGTCTTTGCGGTACCAAATTTCGAAATATTAAAAATCGAAAATTGAACATTAAACTCGTATTCCCTATCCCAACCTGTAAATAGAGTGAGCATTTTAATCAATAACAAGCATACCCTTTTTACGATTGCTTTTAAAAACTGAAAAAAACAATATTTGAAGATATAACGAGTATTAAAAAAAAACATGGGTAAGCGGTATTCGTTTTTAATAATATGATGTTTTTAAGTTAGTGCCTTTCGATGATCCATGAGAATGGAAGTAAGTGGGCGATAGTCGGTAAAGAACGACAACACTAATGAGTGAGAGAAAAAACCAATAGCTGTTGACTAATGGTGTCCTTTACATACCATCGAACGTCCTTAAAGTTATTTAATATATTAACATAAAATCTTGAGAAGCAAAAAATAGGACAGTTATAGAACTTTTTGTTGGAAAGGTGTGTTAATTTAATTTTAATGACTTTTTACTTGTTTAATTCCGATAATTAAGTATGAGTTTCATGACAGTCTGTATTAGTTTATACTTGAAAATGGACAGAGATAAGACTGCCCAAAAGGTTGTGTGAATAGTTAAAATAAAGAAAATGGAAATCCGAAATTCTTGTAGTACCAGTCTGTAAAAATGTCCCACAGCTACTAAAAAAAATTACTGATACAGCACTTCGTTCAGCATGACTGCACCTTGTTGTCATTGTACCTTATATAAATGATTTTGTTCAAAAACTCACTATCCTTTACATGCCATTGAACGTCCTTAAATTTATTTAATATATTAACTTAAAATCTAGAGAACCAAAGAATAGGATAGTATTGTAACTTTTTGTTTGAAAGGTGTGTTAATTTAATTTAATGACCTTTAGCTCTTTCAATTCAGATATTTAAGTTGAGTTTCAAGACAGTCTGTATAAATAGATGGTATTTATTTGGGTACACGCCAAAATAAAATTAAAAGTACTAAAAACCAAAAAAATTTTAAACAAGTAAACAGATAATTAAAAATCGACGTTTCGGTGGCAAATCTGCCACCGTTGTCAAGATAAATGGAATAAAACTAATAAAAATAAAAACTTACTATTATTTAGGCTTTAAAATTCACAATTTTTCTGTTTTTTCGGGATATTCTGAAAACTTTGACATTAAATGTCAAAACATGTTTGTTTGGTTATAGTGTCATAGTGACATAGATAACTGGTTGCTGGTGTAATGATTGTTTATTTTACAAAAAAGGTGAATAGTTAGTTAATTTTTAGTCTTCCTGAAGATACTTCAGTATCAAGCAAAGGCAACCAAGTGTTATTTAAATTAACTGAAATTGATGCTACACAATTATCTTTATTTAATAATATATACGCACTTTCTTTGATTTTGCGTTTTTTAGAACAAGTTTCCTTTGCTAAAATGCTCGAAGCATCCCAGTTTATTCTATGATTGTTATCAAATGCGTGTTGGCAGATTTTTGATTTATGAAATTCTGTGTTTTTAATGTATGATCTGTGTTCTTTTATGCGTTTGGCTAATGGTCTACAAGTTTCACCTATATAAAACTTATTGCATTCGCAAGGTATTTTATAAATGACATTTTTGTATTTTCATTTAAGTTGTATGGTTTTGTTTTTGTTAATTGAGATCTGATTGTGTTTTGTGTTTTAAAGATTGTGCGAATATTAAATTTATGCCCTATTCGTTGAATTTTATTTGACAGTCCAGGAATGTATGGTAAAAATAAATTTGTAATACTGGTCTATTTTGATTTTGTCTTATAACTGGAGTTTCAAATTCAAGGAAACAATTATTTAAACGTAAAATCAAAGAGTGCATATATTATTATTGAATTAAAGATAATTTTGTAAGTAATCTTTATCAATTTGATTCAGTTAATTTAAATAACACTTGGTTGCCTTTGCTTGATACTGAAGTATCTTCAGGAAGACTAAAAATTAACTAACTATTCACCTTTTTGTAAAATAAACAATCATTACACCAGCAACCAGTTATCTATGTCACTATGACACTATAACCAAACAAACATGTTTTGACATTTAATGTCAAAGTTTTCAGAATATCCCAAAAAAACAGAAAAATTGTGAATTTTAAAGCCTAAATAATAGTAAGTTTTTATTTTTATTAGTTTTATTCCATTTATCTTGACAACGGTGGCAGATTTGCCACCGAAACGTCGATTTTTAATTATCTGTTTACTTGTTTAAATTTTTTTTGGTTTTTAGTACTTTTAATTTTATTTTGGCGTGTACCCAAATAAATACCATCTATTAAATGAATCCGCCAAACTACAGAACATATCTTCAATTTAGTCTGTATTAACTTACACTTGAAAATGGACAGAGATAGGACTGCCCAAAATGTTGTGTGAATAGTTAAAATAAAGATAATAGAAATCTGAAATTCTTTTTGTATCATTCTGAGTAAATGTCTCACAGTTACCAAGAATTACTGATACGACTATGCGACTTTGTTCAGCATAACTGCACATTATTGTCATTGTGCGTAATATAAATGAGTTTACTTAAAAACTACCTCAACTTGTTTTCTTTTGGTATAAATTTTAAAATAAATTTACCAAACCATAAAACCAGGCACCTTGTATATCTTTATTGTGGGTGGATATCTAGTTTGTATTCACGCTTGGTAATTTCGGTTACGAGTCGCTGAACCGCACCGTCTAAATTATATATTTGCGTTGCCGTTATGGTATTTTTAACGACCTAACCATCCCAGCTTCTACTGTCATAAGGAGAAAGTGAAAAATAATATTTTTTCCCATAAATATTTTGGTTTTAGTGGCAACATGGCATAAAACGAAGCATGTTTAACAATACCACATCTAAGTGATACTTTAAGAATTAATATTGTATTATTCATAAAGAACCATTGTCTACCACATTCAAATAGACAACACATGTAAGGTTTAAATTGCACAAGAGATTTTTGTAAAGAAAACTTCTTTAATAATGATTTTTTTGATCTACACCTTGACAATAAAAAGACATGTTGACTAAATGTATACCAATATAAAACAGAAGTAACCAAAACAAAAATATTTTGGCAGCCTTGCGATGATAATTAAGTCTTTAATTCATAATATGATTTGCGTTATACTGCGCTCACTTTAAAAATCAACATAAAAACGGGCTTAAGATAATTTATTATTATATCATTCGCAAATACAGAGGGTCTTCCTAACTACGGTACGAGACTTGAAAAAGTAATTCCTTAAGCCGTTTCACAAAAAAATGTATAAACCTACGTCCAGATTTGCTTTGTTTCTGAGATATTAAGTCTTTTAAAGTCTTAAAGGTAAAACAAAATAATTTAAATAAATTATATTTGGCACAGTTATTTGAAGTAATAAGACTCTTATTTAACCTTAACTAAAATCAATGTTTTAATTACAGTAGTGTCTCGGTGGGCGCCACAGTTTGTTAAGAAAAAAGTATGCCACTGACTTTTTAAGTAATTTCCTTTTTTTATTAAACAACTTAAAATGCAACTTTTAGGCAGTTTCTTCGTATCTAATTTTGTTTTTGAGAAAAGAATTGAATACACTCATCAACCCATTTCATTGACAACATAAAAGAAAAATAAAAAATAAATAATTTTGACCTACAGTAAATGAGGAAAATAACCAAATCGAAGGTCAAGAGCCACGACCGTATATATAGCTTTTTTATGGGGACAGTTTAACTGCAAGAAATTTCGTAAAAAAATTTAAGGAGCAAAAAAAGTCCTTTTCTGGAAAAAAACATTTTTTTTATTTATGGCAATATGTTTTTTTGTATTAAGAACTTTTGACGAGCAAAAAAAAAAAGAAAAAAGGTCCCTAATTAAAATATACACAGTTTCCCACGTATGTTAAGAAGAAGGTCCACATAACCATACGCAAATACGCAATATACGTAATAGAAACATAAAAAACAAAGGACTTTTCCATACAAATTTTCTTTTTACTCACGCTAACAGGAGGATGGTTTAAATCCCCGAAACCCCCTTATATACGCCCATGACAAGAGCACTATATTAGATTAGCTGGAGGTGGATTTCACATTCTCAACCACTGCAACCTGCTCAGGTTTATTGTGTATCCTCCATCCAACACTATTGAAATCGGCCTTTTCAATCAGACTCCAGAAGCTCGAAATTGCCTCCTTTGTAAATCTTGCCATTTCAGGTTTGTACTCACTCGGCCTTGCTAACCACAGGCAAGAATGGCCTTTTAAATAGCACCATAACTACCTTTTTACATTAGCGGGGCCGGGAGCGTGGCGACGCACCGATGCTATCGAAATGTTTGGAGTCTTATGAGACCTTTAACAGGTTAAGAATCCGAAAAGTCGGCAAACACAAAGGCTCCGCATATTTTTTCTTCACTCTGTCTGGCAAATCTGGCTTAGTGTGAAACGAGGGTAAGTGTTCTGCGGTTTTTTCTTCTTCTTGGCAGAAGCAGCATGGGTTATCAACTGCCACGTCCATCGTTTATAGATGTTTATTTAGTCTGCAATGACCTGTTAGTTGACCTACTATTATTCTTACTGCCTTTCGGTTGTAATACGACGGTCTTTTAAAAATTCTGGCACGTATCTTTTATAATTTTTTTCACTTGACGCTGTCCTGGTGTTCTTATCTACCAGTTTTGAGATTTCCTTATGATCCATGATCTAATAGATGACTTTACCTGGTATGACGAAATATCACACTATGGCTCAAGGCCTATCATTGCCGTGCCATCACCCTCTTTTGCCAGTTTATTAGCTTTCTTATGGCCTTGGTGGCCCTCGTGTACTGGTACCTTGGCAATAGTTAGCTTGTTGGACGCACCCACCTCTTCCAGGGCAACTATGCCGTTTCCCACTAGCTTAGAGCTGATTTGATTGCCCAGATGGCTGCCTGGCTGTTCAAATGAATTACTATGGTTATATATACAGGGTGTTCATTTAAAAGGGACCACTTAGTTACTTGCGAAAAGAGTCAGATTTTCGAAAATCGCTGAAACACGTCAAGATATGTTATTTATTGAGGGGGAACGTTTTTAACAAAAATTGTACATTGCTCCTTTAACCTTCTAGCCACCAGGACCTTTACCCCAAAATTCTTAAATGGGAAGGATGGGGTAATACATAATATTAAAGCTCCTGACGTGTACTTTATAACCATAGAATATAAAGTCAATATCTTCACCGATTAGAAAATGGCGGTAATTTAAATATTACCCAAATATTTTCGAAACAAATAAAGTTAGATGTACTAATGTGGTCTTTCTTAAAGCTCTTTAATATTAATATGTTTAATTTTTAATCAGTTTTTAATACTAATGATGATATACAGGGCAAGATAAAAAGTGTATATTTTTTACCAATTAAAATAGTTTTTAAAAAAGCTTTAAGACAATACACCATTAAGTACATCTTACTTTATTAGTTTCGGAAATATGGCCATTCCAATCAGGTATTTGGGTAATTCCTGCCATTTTGTAGTAGGTATAGATATTGACCCATCAGGAACTAAAGAATGATGTATCACTCGACCCCTAACCATTTAAGAATTTTGGGGTCGCCGTCCAATCTTTTGTAAAAAGGTTCCCCTCTATAAATATTTTGACGGGTTTTGACGATTTTCTTAAATTCGTCTCTTTTCGCAGATAACTAAGTGGTAACGTTTTAAATAAACACCCCGTATAACTCCTTTTGGCAATTTCTCTAACTGTTCTATAGGTATAATTTTCGCCTTGAACACTCTGGATACAAAATAAATTTATAACAAATTGTATCTTCTTTTCCAAAAATAAAAAGTAATTCACAATATATCTAAATGGAGTTTTAAATTCCTAGATGAATTCCCAACACAAAGAAAAAGCGCGGAATGCGCAACGGGCATAATATTTTACGGTTAGTAAACTAAAACAATGCGACACACAAGCGCCGTTTTTTAATTACGAATTTCAGTTTTATATGAAAAATAAAAACGGGGCTTTAAATAACAATAGAAGTCAAGAGCATACAAATACATTTGCAATATTAGGGACATATTGCGAATTTATTCTCGCTGGGGAGGACTAACAACTAAAAACACTCTATAAATAATGCACAGCTGTCTGAAAGAATAGGGAAATATTACCGTAGCCTGTTATTTTTTTCCTTGTAAATAAATAATTATCCATTTAGGTAATATTTAACTTGCAATTTTTTTGTCTAAGAAAAGTCTTATCATATAATTAATATAATTATATTAGCATATTTGAAAGTAACGACTAGAATTAGTACTAAAATTCATCTCTCCCCGTGGCCTAGTGGACAGAGCTTTGATCTTCGAAGCCAGAGGTCGGCGGTTCTGATTCCCAGCGGGGGAGACATATTTAGGTAGTAGTTATTTAAAAATAACGACCGTGGTGGCACTACCGCGTTGTCTAAAAGGTGCTGTGAAATGCAACTGCATGTTTCAGTGCTTGGACAACGTTGACGGAACAGGGGAACGATGGGTTAAACATCTAATAACCCGACACCCACGGTACTCTGGTATTTAGGCATAGACCTTCGTGGGATGTCAAAAAGATAAAAAAAAATAAATAAAATTATTAAAACCTATACATTACTATGATAAAAATATAAAGAATGACAAAGCAAGTGGCAAAGTACTACTAAACAATCCAAATAAAATTAAAGACTTTGGGGCAAAAACAGGCCAAGTCCATATTATAAAGTTGTCAGAAATTTAAAGAAAACTCTATAGGATACAAAGTGAACCAAAAGAGACGTCCCAAATTTAAAAAACTATTTTTAAGGACAAATGTTGACTTATGGTAAAAAAAGTAGGTAAATTATGTTTAGTTACGAAAATGCACGTTAAAGATTTATGTTAAAAACGAAATAAAGTGGTTTTATTTTTTTTCTCAAAAAATAAGATACGAACAAATATGTATCAAGGAACAAAAAAGGGTACAATTGGCTGCTTAACCTAAAAATAATATATAGCTTTAAATACAAAAACTTTTAAAAAGGCAGTGGCGTAAATTTTTTTGTTAATAATATCAGTGAGCCCTAGCGCCGCCGCTGAAATTTATAATTATTTCTAGTTAGTACTCAAGTAGCGTCATTTTATTAAACAACACTGCCACATTTAAAAAGATTAACCAACAAATCTTTAAGATATTATTAAAAAACCAATTATTTTTAAAAATGTTTTTCGTAACTGAAAATAATTTACCTACTTTTTTGTTTACCATTAGTCATTATTGGCCCTTAATAATAATTTCTTAAATTTTAGACATTTTTTAATGTAAAAAAATATCGGTTAAGTTTGTACCGTATGGATTATTTTTAGGAAAAAAATTGTGCGCCACTGCTTTTTCCTTAGATAAAAATTATTTTTAAAATCCCCATTAAATTTAGAACAAATTTAATCTCCTGACTTTTCCTGATTTCAAAGAAATAAAAATAAAAACCATTTTGATGCATTACATTTTGTTAATAAAAACTTGATAATTTGAATTTTGGGTTTTTAAAATGTTTATCATTTTGTCATTATTTTCGCAAATTCGTCATCAAGTGGTTTTATATTTTTGCTTTAAAAACAGTGCATCGGTCGGAAAAAGTCAAAAATCACATTTGTATCCAATTTAATGGGGATTTTAAAAATAATTTTTATTTTAGAAAAAAGCAGTGGCACTTAACACATTAAAATGTGGCACGGACATCACTGGTTATTTTTTTAATTATTTTATATAACAAAAATGTCTTTTGTCGCTTTTAAGCTATGTACCAAATTGCCAAATGCCAATTAAATATCTAGAGCGGTTGTAAAATTATGATATTTTTTTTGCTTTAAATTTTAACACCCTGTATCTCTAAAGGAAGCGTTTCCGGACATAGGTTTATATTGAAAACTAGGGCTTATTTTTAACGTAGAATATGCCATTGAAATTTAATACATTAATTTTGGAACACCCCGTATAGCAAAAATAAAACAAAAATTTGTATTATTTCATTGACAACAAATTCACGCTTTGCTGCATATCACGTGACCCAGATATTTCAATTGTTTGTGTGAAGGTATTATAGTATGTATCTTTTCGGGTGTCGGACTGGTCAAACGCGTCACTTTTTTGTTAAACAAGTTTGTTAAAATGTTTTACATGCAATTTTTAAACATTGTGCCAAAAATCATAAGGGTTGCAGTCACGTAACTCGCCTAGTCCGATACCCGAAACATGTGTTTCAGCCTTATGGTTCCATGACTGTAACCCGTACCATTTTTGACACTATGTTTAAAAATGGCATATTAAACATTGTGGTAAACGTCCGACAAAAATGTGATGCGTTCACCCAGTCCGACACCCGAAACATTCGACATTGGCAGGCTGGATTAAATTCCTGCTTCCATATGAGGTGGTATAAATATTTGTGGTAGACCCGTCAAAAAAACCTTCTTAAAAGGTTTTAAAAGGTTCCTATCATGAAATCCATTTCATTACTGGCCCAAGCAATAATATACAGTAAGGATATTAAAAGTCCACCCCCTTTATCTTTTGGATGCGACAAGATATCAAGATAACCTTTTTGGCATATAAATGAATCCGGTCACGTAGTCTAGTGTCAAGAAGGCACTAGAAACAACTTTTTTTTCGAATTGATGATTGGGGCCAGATAGCATGTCGTTTTAAAAGTCTTTT
This sequence comes from Listronotus bonariensis, assembly GCA_014170235.1. Taxonomy (NCBI): domain Eukaryota; kingdom Metazoa; phylum Arthropoda; class Insecta; order Coleoptera; family Curculionidae; genus Listronotus; species Listronotus bonariensis. The sequence continues at coordinate 154,782 of JACEGR010001417.1, forward strand.
GAGTCTCTATTCTATTCATCGCCGTTATATTTTTAAAAATTGGTTCATTTGTTTTAGATTTACAAGTGTTAGTAGTTTAGCTCTAATTTGTACAACAGTGCGTTTTTAAAAGTTCTCCCTTTCATAACTTTTGAACAGGACAAGATATCAAAGTCGGATAAAAATCTGGGTAAAAGGGTGTCGCTTAAACTACTTTTTGGCTATAAAAATGATTCCTGTCAACGGGGCTACTGTCAGGGCATTACCAACTTTTTCCCAAGTGAAAAGAGGAGGGTCATGTAGCACCTTGTTCTAAAAAGCCCTCTAATTCACTAATGACCACTTTGGTTCTTAAAATCGGCTCTGGCCGTTCCAGACTTATAAGCCAATGCCATTAAAACAGCATTGGTTATACACTATTTAAGTCACATTTCAAACCGTTCTAAGTCTGAAACCGCTGAACCGATTTTAAAAAACAATGGATCGTTGAGTAAAGAATCAAAGGACCTTTAAAACGAGGTGCTAAATAACCCACCTTTTCCATTTGAAAAAAATAGTTGCTAGTGCCCCCTTGGTACTAGTTCAAGTGACAGAAATTATTTTTATGCTAAAAAGTAGTTTAAGTGACACCTTTTCACCCAAAATTCACTTTATCTCGATATCTTGTCCCATTCAAGAGATAAAGGAAGGGAACACTTAATATCCTCACTGTATAAGTATACAATAGTGTCGATGTATTTTAAAACACCCATTATTTTGAAACACCCATTATTTTAAAACCATTTAAATATTTACGACTATATAATACCAGTTTAATCCGTTACCGTGACCGATAAAATCAAAGTAGCTCCCTAACATAATAGACCCACTATGATAGACAATAAAGCTTAAATATATCCTCATGTGTTAATGACGCATTTAGCGTATTCCGCTAAGTGTTTTTTAACGGTGTTATCGCTTTTTATTGGTCGTGAATAGTGGTAATCAGTTCATTTTAGTAAAATTGTGTACAGCACTTTGTTGTCCATTTAATGGAGTTTTTAAAATTCGTATGTTTTCCACCACGGTAAAGAGTACAGGGTTTTTTAAAAGAAATGTTTTAACACACTAACAAGAAAAAATGATTAGATAGTATTACAGATACTATTTTGCAATAACTGTCGCTTTAATTTATTATTTAAAATTTTGTATTAATAAATAATAGAGTTACAGGGTGGCCATTTGCAAACGAAACAGAGGTAATTTTGGACGCCCCAGGTCATTTAAGGAAAAACGCTCGGACCCGTCAATTTTTGATTTTAGGGAGAAATATTCTTTTGTTACTTTTACCCCTAAATTGCAACCCTATGGCAGAGGTAAGACTTACCCCTTAAACCTTAAATGGAAAGAGGGGTCGAGTGATACCTTATTTCGAAGGTCTTTTGACCCTGATTACAACTGAAAAGTTTAAAGTATCTGCTATTATTTTTGGTGTTAAGAGGGCTTGTCAAAACTTCCATTTGTAAACAAAACAGTGCTAATTTGGGACACACCAGGTAATTTAAGGAAAAACGCTTGGACCAGTCAATATTTGATTTTAGAGGGAAACATTTTTTGTCACCTTGACCCCTAAACTGCAACCCTTTAGCAGGAGTAAGACTTACCGGTACATGAAATTAATAGCAGATATTTTAAATTTGGCAGTTGTAATCAGGGTCCAGAGACCTTTAAAATAAGGCATCACTCGACCCCTCTTTCCATTTAAAATTTTGAGGATAAGCTTAGCCCTGCTAAAGAGTTGCAGTTCAGGAGGTGAAAGTGATAAAAAATGGTTTCCCCAAAATCGACGGGTGCAAGCATTTTTTCTTAAATTTTAATGACCTGGAGTGTCCAAAATTAGCTCTGTTTCGTTTTTAAATGGCCACCCTGTATATGTACATATGTATGTTATTTTATAATACTCGGAAAATTAAAAACAAAAATGTCAGATTAGGAATATGTCTCCATATATTTTTCAGATTGTGATTTAGGGCGACTATACTCTATTCACTATAAATTGAGAAAACACAAAATGTATTTCATTGGTTTAAAACTACAGTAACCGAAGTTACTAACTAGGTATTCATTATCAATTTATAGTGGCCAAAGTATAGGATATCAAGTTAAAAGGTCTGTATAAAAATCTGACGCGCTCGAGTATTTCATGCTCACTTTTTTAAATTTATATATATATATATATTATATCTAACTCGCTCGAGTAACTTTTTTTCTATCCCTTTTGATAGCCACCCGCACTATATTGAGTTTTTTAAGTTTATATGGCTGTGTTTATGTCGGAGCTGTTTTAAGCGAGGTTAACAGCGCGGCACGACCGAAGCATCCTTATGTTACTGTACCATAAAGGTGATTTTGTCGAGTCGCGCTGCTAACCTCGTTCCTCGTCGCTCCGACAGAAACACACCCATAGACACTTGAATCTTTTGCCTGAGTCTTGAAACATCATTTAAGTAAATTTTTACCAATTTTTTCATTACTTAAGTTCTTTCATTAGATAACCTCCACTTTTACTGCCGAAACATTTCGAATTATAAAACGAGTCATGTGCATTAAGCAAAAAATATTGATAATATAATATTTTTGGATTTAACTTTAACGTCAAATAACTTTTAAAGAAGGGATTTTTTTCAAAATATGTATTAAATTAATTCAAATATTAATATAGTAGAAACAAATATCCCAACATAAGAAAAAAAAGAAAAATACAGGGTGTCTCACCGTAAATTGCTGCGATCGGTTTGTTAAAAATCGGAAGTTAATATCAACTTCGATATTTAAATGAAACACCCTATACACTACTTATTTTTTAGATTCTGCGTAAAATTTTAAACATAATTCATGTATAATGTTCTATACGTAAGTACAACCGTTTTTGACTTATTTTAAATTGTATGTCAAAAATGACGTTTGCAAGCCGTTACATAAACATTAATTTTTCTAAAGAAAAGAAGTCTCTAATATAAGTTGGGGTTGGGTTTCTTGTAAAGAAAAGAACTACTTTAGTATAGTGTTTTGATATTTTTACAGTTCATAAATACAGAGTGATCAAAAATAATTCTTTAACATTATAACGGCAAAAACCTAAAAGAATTTTTTTTTAATGCAACCCCCTATCTTTTGTTACCTTATAATATTTAGCAATTTAAATAAGGGTAGGTTTGTATAAGGATGTCTATTCCAAAATTTCTAGTTTTCGAAATATTAACGATTTAATATTTTTCTATCTAAAAATGCATTTAAGTACAGGTAGGTACGGTGTAGTTGGCTAAGACGCTGCATTTCGTTGTCAAGTCCAACTAGAAGCCAAACTAACCCGTATTTAAAAGCATTGTTAAATTGGATACCTAAATATTAAATTGTTAATATTTAGAAAACTATAAATTTTTGAAATAGACATCCTTATACAAACTTTTCCTTATTTTTAATTTAATAGGATAAGGTAATAAAAGATAGGGGTTTTCATTTAAAAAATATTAATTTAAAGGTTTTTGTCGTAATAATTTATACGATTATTTTTTACCCTCTGTATTTATTAATTTTAAAAATAGAAATAGTCTACTAAAGTAGTTCTCCTCTACGAGAAACCCAACCGTAACTCATATTAAAGGCTTTTCTTTAGAAAAATAATGGGTATGTAATGGCTTGCAAACGTCATTTTTGAATTTAAAATAAGTCAAAAATGGTTGGACTTAGGTATGCAATATTATACATAAAGTGAAGTTTAGAATTTTATGCAGAATCTAAAAATAAACAATATATAGGTTGTTCCATTTAAAATAGGGAACTTGACAATAACTTCCGGTATAACCGGAAGTGGTAAAGCTATCAAAACATTTTAATTGTATGTCCCCCATTGACTTTAAAATGCTACCAAAATTTATTATTTGTTTAAAGCCTACTTTTTATGAAATCAATCGCAGCAGTTCCCGATGGGACACCCTGTATAGTTCAATGTTCAAATCCCGATTACATGGAAACGAATTATTTAACGCAATTTACGAAAAAAGCTTTTTTTGTAAAAAAAAGGTTAGTTGGTTGGAGGTTTTATTTTCTCTGTAGTTTGGGTGTCATAATAAGAGCAAGATTAATTAAATTAATGATTTTAAATTTAAGGTAAAAGAAGCACCTGCACCTGCCGATCCAGTTTATTAAAAAAACATATACCTTTTAAATGTAAAAAGAAAAAAAAACAGTAAATAGGTATTTTTTAATATCATAAGATTAAAACTCAAAAACCTTCAAGTCCCCTAAGCAATTTAAAAACTAATATTTCACGTACCCTTTATACGTATATTTTATTCAATTACATTTAAAGATTTTCCAATAAATTTTGTAAAATTTGCAAATCAAATCCGACATCGCCCAAATAAAAATAATATTTCTTTTTCAGCCCCGGCAGCCCTTCGAATCTATTATCCAATTAGGAACAACAAAATGGATGTTGAAAAATCTTTTTCGGAATCCCAGTAGCAATTGATCATTTTACCGAGACAAGTAAATAGAAGAACATAAAAAGCTAACTTTACCGACATTCGCCCTTTTAAAATTGATTACTTTTTCGAATCGCTAATAAAACGATCGCTTTTCATTAGTTCCAGTCAATATTTGCTCTGAACAGCGAAGGGCGAGCCTGTTTGTTAGACTTAATTTATCATTAATCGACTGTTGTTAAATAGTTTGTTTTGTTTTGAAAGAAAATAGTGATTAAAAAACGATACAGAAATATGTTTTCCTCTTCGGAAAATTATACTAGGGGCTGTCTGAAAAATTCTCCTCCAGATAATAAATAACCAGCTAAGAAAGGGCCTGTTTGTTTAACTAATTTCTCAATAATCGATTCTTGTTAAATAGTTTGTTCTGTTTTTCTTATAAAAACAGTAAATTAAAAACACACACTTGCAGATTCCTATTCGTAAAGCTTTTAGAGGGCTGTCTAAAAAATCCTCTGCCTGACAATAAACATAACAGCGAAGGTAAAGCATGTTTGTTTAACTTAATTTATCGTTAATCGATTTTTGTTAACGAGGTCGTTTTGTTTTTCCCATAAAAAACAGTAAATAAAAACAATACTAGCATATTTTTTCTCATTTGTAAAGTGTTTCGAAGGCTGCCTAAAAAATATCTGCCTGACAATAAACATACCAGCGAAGGTAGAGCCTGTTTGTTTAACTTAATTTATCGTTAATCGATTTTCGTTAACGAGGTCGTTTTGTTTTTCCCATAAAAAACAGTAAATTAAAAACAATACTGGCAGATTTTTCCTATTTGTAAAATTTTTCGAGGGCTGCCTGAAAAATTCTGTGCCTGACAATAAACCTACTAGCAAAGGTAGAGCCTGTTTGTTTAACTTAATTTATCAGTAATCGATTTTTGTTGAATAGGTCGTTTTGCTTTTCTCACAAAAAACAGTAAATTAAAAACAATACTGGTAGATTTTTTCCTATTCGTAAAGTTTTTCCAAGGCTGCCTGACAAATAATCTGCCTGACAATAAACCTACCAGCAAAGGTAGAGCCTATTTGTTTAATTTAATTTATTATTAATTGGTTTTTGTTAAATAGTTCATTATGTTTTTCTCTTAAAAAAAGCAGTAATTAAAAAACAATACTGGTAGATTTTTTTCTATTCGTAAAGTTTTTAAGCCTGCCTGACAATAAACATACCAGCCAAGGTAGAGCCTGTTATTTAACTTAAATTATCATTAATCAATTTTTATTTAAAAGTTCGTTTTGTTTTTCTCATATATATGTACAGTAATTTAAAAACGATTACAAACCGGTATTTTTTTGTATCTCTACCTGATATTGTTTTACACGAGATAGACCATCTTCATTGCCTGTGTTTCTTTTTATTTGGCTGAAAGTGTATAATAACAGAAACAAGCAATTTAAAAAATACTTAGCTTAAAGTCAAACAACACCAAGATTTAAGTCAAGAGATTTCCATGTAAATCATAAAATGTAAATTGCGGAAAGAAAGTATATAAGGGTAACAAAAAATAAGCATATTTTAGGGGATTTTTTAGCAAATCCGGTTAAGGAAAGAAGAATATTACGATTTGAGCCAAAGGGTGGATTTATTTATGGGCCCATCTCTTGTAAGTATTTTTTCTACATCATTAATTTTTTGATAAAGAGCTTAAGTTACTTAAGTGTAAAGAAAAAATTGACAAAATGCGTCACAATTCTTTTGTGAAAACTTATTTTTTTCAACTGGTCTTTTGGGATTTACACAGGATTTCCTACGAAAAGGCTGTTTCTTACGGTTTAAATGAAGAAAATTCTTTTTGACAGGTCTTTAGGAAAAACAGAAACAAGACTTTATTTTATTCAACCTACGATTTTTACAAATTGTCTGGCGTACAATTTTTTCTTAGTTGTACATGTCTTATTCGTATCTTAAAAAAAATAATAAATTTAAACAAAATATTATTGGAATCCAAATAAAATATTTATTAAATATTTAAAGAAACTTAAACTTTTATATACAGTGTGTCTACGTAAGTTGGCGTCATATGAAAAACGTTTTTATAATTAATTTTATGACATAAAGTTATCCCTATTAAAAGTTCTGTATCGACCAAAACCTAAAAAGCAACCATAAGATATCAAACTGTATCAGTCATCTACAAGGTTTGGCCAAAAATGTTATTTTTGCTTAAGAGTAAAGTACCTGTATTTTTGCTGATATCGAAATTTGTTATTAAGGAAAAATGTTTAGAATTCAAAAATTAATTTCAAATATGCAATTTTGTTTATTTCAAAAAACAAATATTTTTGTTTTTGTTCTGCGATAATGATGAAAATTTAGGTTTGTACATTAGTGTACTATATTTCATGATAATAAATGTCATGGAACAGTTTTAAATAAACTTTTTAAATTTATTGTAATCAAAACAAGAAGAATGTGCAATGCACTAATGTATAAACCTAAATTTTCTTGATTTTTGCAAAAAATGTATATTTTAAAGTAGGTTTTAATTTTAAACAACTTTTCTTTATTATATTTTGCAATATTAGCAAAAATACAGGTACTTTACTTGGGCAAAAATTACATTTTTGGCCAAACCTCGTATATGACTGACACAATTTTATATCTTATAATTGTATTTTAGGTTTTGGATCATGCAAAACTTTTTATAAAGAACTTTTTTTCGTAAAATAAATAATAAAAGTAAGTTTCCCATATGACACACTGTATTACTAAGAGCTTTTCTGCTCTTGCAATAATGTAATAAAAATTAAGATTACTACTAGAATTAAGAAATAAATTAATAATAAATTATTTATTATAAAATAATTACTTTTAAATTAGGTTTTACTGGCTGTATCACGGTCGATGGTATCTTAGACGTTTACGGAAAACCGGGATATTGAATTTCTTTAAAATTTGGCATCATAGGTAGTTGCTTGTGATCTAACGATCTTAAATATGTTTAATGAGTAAGCTTGCCACATATACCAAAAAAGAAGCATCTTCTTTAATATTTCAAATTGAACACTCTATATATTTGAGTATGTTTGAATCCCCGACATTATTTTCTGATTCTTTTTGGTTGACACTTTCCTATACCTACTTTTAACGGTCTTTAAGTTAAAAATTATTTTTCACATTTTTTTGTATATCTCTAATTAAACGGTTTTTATTACTCCATCTGTATTTGTGAAAACTTGAAATTCAAAAAAAAAATACTTTTTAACATCTTTATATCTAGAGGTAAAATAACGGATTTTAAGCGAACCCTGTATAATTCAAAACAAATTTATCCATACAAAACCAGGGAAGAGTAGATTGAGATGCTACACCCGGAATTTTAAGTTTCCACGAATGCAGAGTTAGCCATTTAATTAGAGATATGTTAAAAACCAAAAATGTAAAAAATAATTTTTACCTAAAAACCGTTAGAAATAGGTATGGGATAATGTCAAGCAAAAATATTTATAAAGTAATGGCAAGTCAAAAAATATTAAGTAAACGGGGGATTTTATTTCAAATATCAAATATGGTGCTACTTTTTGCTATAAGCTGCAACGCTGCGTCATTAAAAATATTTTAGATTACTGGATAACAAGCAACATATGGTGCCAAATTTTCAAAGAAACCCAATATCCCGTTTTTCGTAAGCGTTCAAGGTACCATCGACCGTGATACACTCTGCATAAAAATTAAAAACTTACTAAGAAAAGGTAGAAACCCTCAAACATGGGTTCAAGGGCTTCCGTTAATTTTTTTTTATAATATAATCATAAAGTGAGTTGTTATCGAGGCTGCCAGACGTGAACTGATCTCTTGAAGACGCCTCAAAATTGTGTTATACAAAAAGTGGAAAACTTTTTTACTAAAAATGACTGATGATCTGGTTTGATTTTACTTTTTTATTAACACGCTTTTATTAGCTTGGGTTGTAACTATCTATCTATGTAACGGAATCTTTGAGCCTAATTTTTACCAACTTCCAGCGATTCAATTTCTTTGAAACTTTGCATACGTATCAAGGCCCGATGACAATGCAATAATTTAAAAACAGTATCCCATTATCCTGATTAGGACCGCCAGGATAAATAAATTCCTTAATACTACTCTTGACAAAATGGCGAAGGAATTTTTAGTGAATAAACTGGAGCATGTATTTTTAAAAAACTAATTGATATATCGAACTAAAAAATTAAAAATAAATAATGGTTTAAAAAAACTAAAAAAACACGCTTTTATATGCAACCGAACTAAAAATTAGAAAATAATTTTTCATTACAAAGAGTTTGTCACTTCAGAGTAAAAAGCGTGGGGTGCATTTTACTATTTTTTCATAACTTTTCCCTCATAGATATTTGCAAATAGAATAATTATAACATTTAATATATTAAGCACCCCACGCTTTTTACTCTGAAGTGACAAACTCTTTGTAATGAAAAAATATTTTCTAATTTTTAGTTCGGTTGCATATAAAAGCGTGTTTTTAGTTTTTTAAACTATTATTTATTAAAATTAATTATCTGGTAAAAATACACCTTTGGGTATCAGTTAAGAAAGAAATTAGTAGATTTTTAAAGTCCTTTGACATTAAATGTCAAATATTTGACATTTAATGTCACAGGTTTTTGGAATCCTTTAAAAACTTAAATTTTATAAAATTTTAAACCTAAATAATAGTTAATTTTAAAATTTCTTGTTTTTATTTAATTTTATCTTGACAACGGTGACAGACTTGCCACCGAAACGTCGATTTGTAGTTCTCTATTTACTGGTTTGATTTTTTTTGCTTGTTTGAAAGTTTTAATTTAGTTTTTGGCGTATACCTAAATAACTACCATCAATTAAATGAATCCGCCAAACCAATACAGAACATTATATCTTCAATTTATACACCATTTCAAACACCATATTACATAAAATACTACTTAGTATGTATTTTATGTAATATAATTATCCAAATAAATAAATTAGTAAAACAAATAAGAAAATTAATATTTAAAGCTTTATGATGTTTTTTGGAATCCTTTAAAAAACTTAAATTTTATAAAATTTTAAACCTAAATAATAGTTAATTTTAAAATTTCTTGTTTTTATTTAATTTTATCTTGACAACGGTGACAGACTTGCCACCGAAACGTCGATTTGTAGTTCTCTATTTACTGGTTTGATTTTTTTTGCTTGTTTGAAAGTTTTAATTTAGTTTTTGGCTTATACCTAAATAACTACCATCAATTAAATGAATCCGCCAAACCAATACAGAACATTATATCTTCAATTTATACACCATTTCAAACACCATATTACATAAAATACTACTTAGTATGTATTTTATGTAATATAATTATCCAAATAAATAAATTAGTAAAACAAATAAGAAAATTAATATTTAAAGCTTTATGATGTTTTTTGGAATCCTTTTAAAAAACTTAAATTTTATAAAATTTTAAACCTAAATAATAGTTAATTTTAAAATTTCTTGTTTTTATTTAATTTTATCTTTGACAACGGTGACAGACTTGCCACCGAAACGTCGATTTGTAGTTCTCTATTTACTGGTTTGATTTTTTTTTGCTTGTTTGAAAGTTTTAATTTAGTTTTGGCGTATACCTAAATAACTACCATCAATTAAATGAATCCGCCAAACCAATACAAAACATTATATCTTCAATTTATACACTATTTCAAACACCATATTACATAAAATACTACTTAGTATGTATTTTATGTAATATAATTATCCAAATAAATAAATTAGTAAAACAAATAAGAAAATTAATATTTAAAGCTTTATCATGTTTTTTGGAATCCTTTTAAAAAACTTAAATTTTATAAAATTTTAAATCTAAATAATAGTTAATTTTAAAATTTCTTGTTTTTATTTAATTTTATCTTGACAACGGTGACAGACTTGCCACCGAAACGTCGATTTGTAGTTCTCTATTTACTGGTTTGATTTTTTTTTGCTTGTTTGAAAGTTTTAATTTAGTTTTTGGCGTACTACCTAAATAACTACCATCAATTAAATGAATCCGCCAAACCAATACAGAACATTATATCTTCAATTTATACACCATTTCAAACACCATATTATTATGGTGTATATATTATCCAAATAAATAAATTAGTAAAACAAATAAGAAAATTAATATTTAAAGCTTTATCATGTTTTTTTTTTTTTAAATATAATATACACTTTTTGTGATGAGTGTATATTTAATTATTAAAATTTAATTTTGACAACCAAATATTTTTTACTCGGAGGCCATTTTGAACTTTTGCTCGGTGGGCCAAATGCTCTCCAGACGGACACTGTGTACTCTACAATTCGTACAACCAGAGGGTGTATTAGAACAATTGAAAACACAGTGTAACATTTAAGTGCAGTGCAAAAATGGAGACTTCTGCATAATAACAACTGTTGAATTATAAATAAAGTCTTTATTTAATATTCAAGACTCATTGTTGGTCACGAAACGGGCTGAAAAGGCAAAGAGTGCAGCGAAAAACGGCACATTGAGAGTCGATTGAATATTGAGTGGATTTTAAATACATTATTTTAAAGGAATATAAAATAAACAAAACACTAAAACACAGTAAAGTTAATGGTTAAAAATAATTTACTTAATTCCATTTTAAGTCATAAACTAGCGCTTTAAAAATTTTAGGTATACCTGGTGTACCTAGCAGGAAGCTCACCTACTCACCTCTATACCTTTGTATGTTTTAAGATATTAATATAAAATTTAATTGCAGATATACAGTGTGGGCCAAATTAAACTGGAACACTTTTTGACTAATGATAACTTTTTGTCTGTTGCGCCAATCTTTATTATTTTACAGGACCCATAGGTAGATATTTTTCTCTAGGTTTGTCAACTTTGGTCAAATAGATTTAATCAAATCCGGACTTACGGGACTTTTTCCAAAATGATGCATTTAACTTTGTTGCAAAAGAAATTGAATTTATCTACAATTGGGCTAATACGTTAAATATTAATTAATTTACTGTTAAGTTGTGTCAGCATCCAACTCAGGAACCATGGCAACCCTCACATTTTTAATTTCAAAGCACACTACAAAAAAGTTTCCGGTTAAAATCAAGAACGGTTTTTGGAACGCCTTTTTATCAAGAATAATCATAATTCCTGAATCCTCAAAATATGGACAGATTTGCTTTTAGTGATCATTTTTAATTATTTGTCTACAAGAAAAAAATCCGATTTTTTTGCAACGATGTTAAATGCAGTATTTTGTCCCGTAAGTCCAGTCCTGTCTAAATCTGTTTGACGAAAAATGGCAAACCTAAAGAAAACAGATCCAACCATTAGACCTTTAAAAATAAGAAAGTAAGCAGGTAACTTAAAAAGTGTATAATTTTAATTTGGCCCACCCTGAATATCACATAAATCTGAATTGTTTTACTTATTAAGTTGTTTTCCATTACTTCCGGTTTAGCCGGACACGACTTTGTTATTTTACCAGAAAGGTTTGTTTTAATTGCGTTATGGATAATTGGTACTTAAAAGGTGTAAATTTGTTTTTGTTCAAAAATTTTTTTTTAACGACACGGCACGAAAACAAAATTGATTTATTAAACTTAACTACGGTGGCCATCATATCTTGATGCTGGAACATGTAAAATCCAAAAAAATGACGCCTTGTTTGTTAGATTAGACCTACTCAGGTAAAGCTGGGGGGCGGGTTAATTAGAATTTAGCCCAACGATTTTGTTATTTGTCTGATCAATACCCCAGGTTGATGAGAAAATTTGTGCGATCTGGTAGCTAGGACTTACCAAATTAATTTTTTGTCTTTAGTACAATAAAGTTGTTAAACATAAAAACATATATACAGGGTGTCTCTAAACGGTCTGTACAAAATGATACCACAAATTCCTTGGACCAAAATACGACGATTTTTTTTATCTGTTTGTAAGTCCACGAAGCTTAAGTACCAGAGTATGGTGGGTGTCGGGTTATTAGATGTTTAAACCCCTTTTTAACCCAATTTACCTTTAGTCAAAAAGTTAATAGTTTGCGAGATACAGGATGTCAAAGTTTTAATTTAATTTCAGGTATTTTTAAATATTTTCACTCTATAATTCAGAATTATAGAGGATTTTAAGGGTGAAGAATTGAACCATGCTAATGTTTTTGTTGTAAAATGTAGAAGAGAGCCACCTGCAGTCTATTGTTTAGGTTTAAAGTGCCATAACTCTTTTTGCCTCGGTATGTTAAAATTTTATTAAGAATTTTTATTCTTTCATATTTTGAGATAATTCAGATTAAACATTTTATTTCATAAAAAAGTTTGCCATTACGCTTTATCTAGGCCAAAGGTCTGTACAAAATGCTACCACAAATTATTTGGGTCAAAATACAACAATTTAATGCAATTTATCTTAATCGAAAGGTACAGGGTGTTCAAGTAAAAAAAAAATATGGAAAATATGACACCTTATATCTTGCAAACCAGCAACCTTTCGACTACGATAAATTGCATCAGATCATTGTATTTTGGGTCCAAAACTTGTAGTAGCATTTTGTACAGACCCTTTGGACACTACCAGGTGGCCTAGATAAAGCGTGGCAAACTTTCGTAAGAAAAATGTTAAATCTGAAATATCGGTTTGCTCGTAGCGATATTTATCAGAGTATACCTCTTTGGTGCAAAAATATGGAAGATTGAAAATACTTTACCAAGAGTATAATATACCAAGGCAAGAAAAAGTTACGAAACTTTAAAGCTAAGCAATTGACTGCAGGTGGCTCCTTCTACATTTTACAACAAAAACAATAGCATATTTCGATTCCTCACCTAAAAAATCTCTCAATACTGACTTTTACTGAAAAAATGTTTTTAGAATAAGTAATATATTTAAAAATTACTGAAATAAAATATTAACTTTAAGACCCCTGTATCTTGTCAACAATCAACTTTGACTAAGGTAAATTGGGTTAGATTTTCTGTATTTTGTTCAAGGAATTTGTGGTAGCATTTTGTACAGATGCTCTTTTAGAGACACCCTGTGTAATTTATTTGTATTACTTATAAGAACATTAAAATGTCGCTCCACCTATAGAAATTCAATGATAATGAAGGCCTGCCATAAAAGCACAAAGCAATAAAGCCGTAAGTTCCTAAAATATAACTGGTGTCCTCCCGTTTTGTTTTTACTGTTATTAAAATTAAGCCGACTCGGAGTATATCTAATTATTTCCAACATAAAAAGGCAAATGATTTACTGATAGCAGCAAAGCCGACTTGGCGTAAACAGAAATAAAATTCCTGTAAACATTGGGGATGGTTTGATTTTGATGGGAAATTGTCCTTAGGGCGACATTTTCGTCCTGCGGGATACAAACACCATTTATGATTTTTCTGTAGACCTAGATTTTTTTAAAGAATTATTACTTGCAATTATTAGTACATTTACTGGGTGCTCAATAAATTTTGTCTCATCGTAGTTAGAATTTATAAGTCGAGTATTTCCTTTTATGACACGTGTTGAGTTTTATATAGAAAGCGCCTTTACACTAAGCCGGTTTTGACGGAGAGAGATAAAAAATTATCGAAGCCTTTGAGTTTGCCGACTTTCCCCGTTCTCTGCGTATGAAAGGTTTCATTTGACTCCATCACTTCGATAGCGTTGGTCCGTCGCCCGTATTTCCGTCTTTCGCTAATATGAAAGGCAGTAAGGATCGCTGCCGTCATCCGCGAAAGTTCACGCGCGGGCGCCGAACGAATTAAGGTCGGGCGGCCCGACTCGGGCCTCACATAGCCGCAACGAGCCCGTGGGCGTGCGTTTCCCTGGTGAAATGTAGGGGGTGTGGTGCAATAATTTTGTATTTAATTAAACTGCAGTAATATAACTCAATTATACCACGCTTTAAATTATACCTGATAATAAATTAAATCTTACAAATAAGGTAAAACAGTTTCAAGGTTTGACCACGTATAACCACATTGAGTTCTGCAATGTAGTACGGCCGTGTCTCGGTTTTGAAATGTACCATTCTAATCAAGTGTCGTAAACTTAATATCACTGCTCCTTGCCCGACCACATACCCGCACCGCATTTTTAAAAGTAAACAAATATTAGTTTATTTGATTTCTCAAAATATTTATTTAAAAACATTTATAAAACAAAAATAACAATGCATTCGTAAACTGAAATAAAAGGTGACGACCGTACACTTAAAACTTAATTCGGGAAATATCGGTGGTATACGATCCACGTATGGATATATTTGCTGGGCATTT